>WOFM01000432.1:300111-490067 GCA_011428145.1 Ericerus pela
CTTTGAAGAAAACGAATTAACAAACGAAAATATGTAACATGAAAAAGAATTTGTTTTATTACACAAACTTCAACAAAATAATAACAATATAAAATTATTCTACAAAATGAAGTATTGGACTTTGACTGAGATCGTAACGAAACGGAATAAAAAAGCAAGAAACTAATATGAGTAATCTCCTTCTAGTTTTGTTTGATTAAAATTGGGAAAAGAATGATTAGGTGTTACCAAGTTGTTAGGTGACAATGTGAGCGAGGTTGCATGACTACCACCACAAAAAAAATACACTATTTTATTGCGCGAGGATCTAAATTATTATTATTAATTAACTCTGCAATGTTACTATATTGGAGGAAACAATAAAACAGTAATTAATCATGAAAGAATATACTTTGTATGTGATGTGAGGCGTACAGAACGAGGATCGAAAGAACTAGAGACTTTTTACTTTAATGACATTATTAGCGACTGAAATTATGTTTCACAAACGAAATACGAAATGGCGAAGCAACAGCGTTATCGGATCGAGAATAGTAGGGGAAGCACTTCGTGATGAGAGTGTACATATGACATATATATATATAATGTGTTCGTGATGATGATGAAGAAAGAGAGAAGGTGGGATTAAATTCAAAAATCGGAGATCACTAGTGCATCAAACGAAGTCATCGTAATTTTCAAACATCATCATAATCAAAATTTCATCGATTGAGTGTTGCTGATTTCGTATGCTGCCAAGACTGAAATTTTCTGAGGACGACCTGAAATTAATCCAAGTACTGACCCACGGGAAAACGCCGATTACTCACAAACTCAGCTGGGAGATATTCAACGGAATTCCGCAAGTCACTGGTAATGTAATTTTCGATACTTTCAAATTATATATTTCATTTACTATTGTGGAAAACGATGGGATATATTCAGTGATTTTGTGGGACATTGAGCGAATTTAGTTACATAAAAAATTAATTTTTTTTTTCTCCTTGAAATTATTTTTCGTCATTCTTTTAAATTCCAAAACGAAATTCAAGAACCCCCTTTAGTTCGGTAAAAATCAAGTGAAATTTCACAGGACGATTAAGCTTAAAAATAAGTTTGAATAAAGCAGGTTACGAATGGTGAGGCTTTGGAAACAAATTTCTAATTGCAGATCAAATTGTGAAGGAACAATAAAAATTAAAGGAAAAGATTACAAAAAATTATTAGATATTTTTCAAAACGAAAAAATAATAGAAGTAAGAATAAATTTAGTTGAATTTCCATTCTGGAAAACATTTTCGGGAGAAAATATCTTAGAAACTTTCTCAGTAAATGTTGGTGGAATAATTCATTATAAAAGAGGAATCGAAGTTGCAAAATTTGTGGAAATTACAAAAAATATTTTTAGTATTCAAGCTTTGGACTCGATAGAATCTTTCAGAATTTTTCTTGAAAATTTTGAGAGAAAATCCACTTTAAAAATACTTAAAATTACGAAAACTAAAAAATATAATATAATAATAATAAGTGAAATGCTTTCATAGTTGAACAAATTTCATGTTTCAACAATTTATTGTCACAAAAGAAAAAATCCTTTGTCACATTGAGCAAGTTTAATACTAAAATTTTCATGTCATAAAATTCCTTTGTTTGGAATACCAATGTATAAACTTGAAAACTTATTACAATAAAATATTATAGATAGTATTCAAGGACAATTTTCAATACATCTTTTGTCATAAATAATCACAAGAACTCAAATTTAAACAGGACTTATTCAAGTTTATTTTTGAAATATATTCACAATTGGAATATTTTTTTTCTTTTCATATACGAAATATATAACGAAAAATTAAAAATTTAAAATAAAAAATAAAATATTTTTTTTCTATTTTGAAAAAATAAAATAAAATTTTTTTGGAAATTAATTTTTTTTGAAAATTGATTTTTAATTTTTTTTTATTTTTTTATTTTTTTTTAAAATTGAGTTGTCAGAACTAAGTACATTACCAAGTACTCCAGAAAGCATGAATACAGCAAGCGAAAGAACTGCTACACCATCCCCTCAAGGAGGATCAGGCTCTGGGAGTACACACACTCAAGTACATTATGTCATGCCAGCTGATGAAACTATACGTACAGTGCAAGGTCCAAGTGGGAAAATATTCGATGGTCAATATTACTTGGATTGGAAACGGATGATAATAGCTTTGATAAGGGGTTTGGGATAGTGGGATGTTTTTGGTCCACACCCTGAACTTAAAATTTATATCGAAAACATGGATAATCTACAATATAGACCATCTTTGAATTCTGCTAAAGCTTATTTTATAAAAGCAAGAATGTGCAAAAGCATTTATAATGGAACGAATGACATATAATGTATCAAAACAAATTAGAGAATGTAAAACGGTAGATCAAATTTTCGAAAAATTAGATATAACCTATGGTTCAAAAACAAAAATAGTTGCAAATATGGCAAAATCAAAATGGACTGCTTTTAGATTTACACCAGGTGGAAATATAAGAGGTTTCTTAAATAAATGGGACATATTAGTACAAGAAGTTCGTGATGCAGGGAAGGAAGTATCTGAAGAAGAAGAATTAGAAAACCTCCAATTGGCATTAGGATACGAACAAACCATTGCAAAAATGCAATTTGAAAACCTCCCTGAAAATAAAAAAAATTTAGAAGTATTCAAACAAATATTAAAAGAAGACGGTGATCAAAAAATAAGAGATAAACAAATTAAATTACAATATCAATCGTCTAACAAAAAATTTGATAATAATGGAAATAAATTTAAAAATAATAATACGAATTATAATAATAATAAAGACAATAGATGGAACAGAAATAATAATTATAGACGAAATAATAATACAAATGGTAATAATAATGGAAATACAAATAATAACAATTATAGAAATAATAACTCAAGAAATGAAAATAATAATCATAATAACCAAAGTAATTATAATAAAAATCAAAATAATAATAGAAACAATGATCAATCGTCCAGAAAAAATAATAAAGAAGAAAGATGTTTTATATGTAATCAAACGGGACATTATAAAAATAAATACCGCGATTATAAACCAGAAAATAAGGAACAAAATAAAGAAAAACAAAAAAATAATGATAAAAAAGAAGAAGAGAGACCAATTAAATTATCATACATGGTAAAAAAATACAACAAAAACGAAGACTGGCTACTAAAAAAATTAATTAAAGATAACACAAAAAATGAAAATTATATACACTTAAAAAAGAAATGTTACTTGATGGGGGGGCGGAGGTCCATCTCACATCAAATATGGAAAAATTAATTAACATAACAAAATTTAAAATTCCAGTAAAATTACAATGTGCACTTAAAGATACGTATTTGTATGCCACACATATGGGGAATATGAGAATATTAGTTGAAAATGAAAATAATATTCAAACAGCAATCGAATTATTAGAAGTACATTATGTACCAGATCTGTCATTAGACATTATGTCTGGAATTAAAGTAACAGATCTGGAATTTTACATATGGACCAAGGAAAAGAAAAAATACAAACATATTTTATAGAAACAGGAGAAATTTTATTTACATCTTACAAAATTGATGGAGTCTTTCAAGTAAATTATGATTACATAAACATATAAAAAAAATGTATGGCCGTCACCCAAAACAAAGATGACGATGAATGGGACTCTTTCTCTGTCTAACTAGAAATAGAAGAAGAGGAAGAAGAACCAAATAATAATAATTTAGAAGAAATTAATGAAAATAATAATAATGAGGATAATAATGATGATAAAAAAAAAAATAATAATAATATTTCAGATAATTCATTAGAAATAATCCAAAATAATACAAACAACCATAAAAAAATGATTTGGCATAGACGTTTGGGTCACTTAAATGGAAAATACATGAGATACCTACATAAAGTCACAGTAGGAATTCCAAAAACAATATTTTTTAAGGTTGATGATTTTGTAAATTGTGAAATTTGCAAAATAGCTAATAGCCAACGTCTGGGACATAATAATGTTAGAAATAAACCCCAATGAAGACTGGAAATTATTTAATCTGATATCATGGGGCCATTCGCGCCCGCAGTGGCTAATCGGAAGTATATACTAACATTTATTGATAATTATAGCAAATAAACCTTCGTGATACCTATATCTAATGGAAGTCAGGTGTTTACTGAATTTAAAAATATTTTTCTTTCAATGAGAAATAAATTCCCCGAAACACCAATAAGCCAAATAAGATGTGACAATGCAAAGGAATATATGGATCAAAAATTAGTAAAATTTTGTGAAGAAAATGGAGTTCAAATTGAAAATGTGGTTCCTTACTCGCCGGAACTGAATGGGGTTGCTGAATGGCAGAACCGAACCTTAATGAAAAGAGTAAGAAGTCTACTAATTGATGGTTGTCTGGATATTGAATATTGGGCACATGCAGTGGCTACAGCCGCATATTTGGTGAACGGATCACCGACAAGAGTAAACTTAGAATACAAAACTCCATACAAAATTTTTTTTGGTAAAAAACCAAACTTAGAAAATTTAAAAATTTTTGGATATTTAGTTTATAGGCATATTCCGTTGAAAGTTCGACAGCAAAATGCAACTAAGTCAAAAAATAGAAATGAACAAAAAATAGATTCAAAATTTGCACCGAGGGGAGAGAAAGGTATACTCATAGGATATACCACTACCGGATATTGCATAAGAGACCCTTTCTCAAATAAATTTAATATATCTTGCGACGCCAAATTTGATGAAAATAAAAATATATCAAACCTTAAAAATTGTGAACAAGAACTAGTACTTAAACCAGCAAACTTTGTAAAAAATATAGTTAATATAAATACTTTTAACATTACAAAAACTATAGACAATAGGTGGATCGAAGACTGTATACCAACATGCTATAAAGATATTAAAAATAATCCTTTTAGGAAAGAATGGATGAAAGCTATTGAAGATGAATTTATTTCATTAGAGGAAATGGATGTGTGGGAATATGTGGACTATGATAAATCTTTAAAAACAATTGATACAAGATGGGTTTTTGTAACCAAACCAAATGATGAAGGATATCATCAACCGAAGGCAAGATTGGTTGCGAGGGGTTTTAAGGACAGAACCGAATACGAATTGGGACAAGTATTCGCCCCAGTTGTTCCAATTTGGGTAGTAAGATGGTTCCTATCAATCGTTAATAAATATGATTTGGAAATGGTTCAATACGACGTAAAAATGGCTTATTTAAATTCTCCTGCTATAGTTCCAATATATTTAAAACCCCCAGAAGGTTTACTAATGGAGAGTAACAAATTATTAAAACTCAAAAAATCTATTTATGGCTTAAAAACATCATCTAAATCGTGGTATAATTTGATAAACGAATATATTTTAAAAATGAACTTTGAAAGATTAAAAACGGACAAATGTCTATATTTCAAAAAATCAAATGAAAAAATAATTTTAATGATCACATATGTCGACGACATATTAATAGCCTCAAATACCCCTGAATGGATTAAAAACGTAAATGATTCCTTTAACAAAAGATTTACCATGAAAATTATTGATAACCCAAGATTTTATTTAGGATTTGAAATTATTAGAGATAGAAGAGAAAATACAATAACCCTAATACAATCACGATATATAGAAAAAATTTAAAAAAAATATAATCAAAATGAATCAAATTTCATAAATACCCCTATAGAAACATCATTAAAAATTGAAGAAGATGAAAATTGTACAGATGATACAGAATATCGTTCAATGATTGGAGCCTTGTTATACCTAGCTAGAATAACAAGACCGGATATTTCATTTGCAGTAAACTTTTTCTCGAGATTTCAAACAAAATCAAACTCTAAATTAAAAAATCATGTAAGAAGAATATTTAAATATGTAAATACCACAAAAGATTTCTCAATTAAATTCACATCAGATAGTAAAGGCATACATTCATTCGTTGATGCATCTTATGCCCCAAATGTAAAAGATCATGAAATAAAAATATCAAATTTAAATCTTGGAAAATCAATATCAGGATTTTTGATATATTTAAATAGGGATTTAATTAATTGGAATGTAAGAAGACAAACAATCGTAGCTACAAGCTCAACTGCTGCTGAAATTATTGCGGTTTTTGATGCCTTAGACGATATACAGGTCACATTCCTTCTACAAAAAGAAATATTCCAAGAAAATGACCCAGTAAGAATTTTTGAAGATAACATTTCAGCTCTCAGAATAATGTCGGGAGGAGCTCAAAAACGAGCAAGGGCCTTAATGATAAAATGTTATGCCATTACACAATCGGTAGAGGATAAAGAAATAGAATTTAAAACTGTAGGTACAAACTCGCAATTAGCAGATATGCTGACAAAAAGTCTCAAAAAACAAAAATTTAGAAACCTAGTCGATAAAATCTTAACGACATCAAACCTCTCACAATAAAAATTCATCAAATTCACAATAATCATATGGAAAATCGTTTATTTTTAAGGGAAGAAATATAGAAACTCAAATCAAGAACCACTGAATACAATAATCCCGCTTTTTGTAATATAGTACATGAAAAATATAATGTTCGAGAAAAGAAAAATCACATGTTCAAACAAAATTAATAATATAATATACTTTTAGGCCAAATAATACTTGTTGAAACAAAATTTATTTTCGTGTAGGTATTCATTGTCATCTCTGCAAATTCAGGTTTTGAATAAACAGAGATCTGAATACAAATCATAAACATGATTTCACACGTTGAGTTGATATTAGTTTATCACATTTCGGAACACACTCATTCAACAAGTACTGAACAAAATTGAACAAAATCTTTCTCAAACAACATGAAAGATCGAAAAATATCCGAATCGAAATCCGTTAATATAATATATGTCGATAAAATTCTTTTTCTTTTCGAACATACATCGAAATACATGTTGTAATCTAGTCATTATTTATTATTAATTTATTTTATGTAATTTATTTTATTTATTTTTTGTTGTTTGGGAAATGAAAGAAAAAATGTAATAACATTGTAATTCAAAATTTTTGTACTCGCGATAAATCATGTTCACTCGTTTCGTTGGACTGAGGGGGGGTGTTGTTCTACACTCCACCTGCACTCATTCACTAACCATTAGCGCTACTACTTTCGACGACGTAAACTAACACTCTTTCAGGTTGTGCGAACAAACACGACTTTTTTCGTCCGTTCACCCGAGAACGCTGAAACTCGTTTCCCACTCAAACTGTAATCTCGTAATGGAGGGAGATCGTTCATCTTCCTCAAACTTGTAATTTGTATTCTCGATCATTGCATTAAAGTATCTCTAACTAACTTATTCCTTTCTTTGGATTTCAACCCCACTTCAAACTCATCTTAACGTGAGATCTTGACATACATAGATTACATGAGTACGTGAGGTCACACGGAAATATTATAGTACGTTTTATTAACTGTAGAGTGTACTACGGTGGAAACAAGATAGCACCATCATACATGGCTAGTACTCTAACAAAACTGTTCCATGTCGTCTCCATCATGTATATATCCTCGGAGATTACATCCCTACTTTTTTCCAGCACGTTTCGATTGAAAACAGTAGCAAAATATACAAAGCATCGACATTATCATGATCTGTGAACCCTCTTATAGGCCAAAGCTTGGGTTAAATAAAAATGTTTTGTTTTCTTTACTATTCGTTTTTTTTAGGTTTTTAAGGTTTTATACTACAAAATTCGCATTTATTTGTGAATGAGACATTATTATATGAAATGGTCACACTGAATGATTGGTGTTTTGTAGATGTTATTTTGCAACAAATAAAATGGCCGTTTAAATAATAAGAGACAATGTTTCGTGTTTACATGCATTTATGACTTGAATGTAATCAATAAGTTAATTAGTTGCTGCATCAAATTTCTTATTTCTGAAATTTATATAATTAGGTTCAGAAAATTTTATCAGTTACGAACGTGCTAATGAACTTTTAATTGGTATTAATTGTGTTTACATTGTTTGGCGGTTGTCTAATGTTTTCAAAAATCGGTGAAGCTGACTGGTTAGTTTCTCATGAAAATGAAGAAATACGTTGATAAAAATCCGTGTTTTCATTATTTGGAACTTTTATTTTTGCATTATTCGGGCACATTTTAAAACAAAGCTGAAAATATGATCGCCTGATCAAGTAAATCCATTTTCATTCAAGTAATGTGAGGTAAATATTGCGCATTATTCGCTATTTATGAAATTTATTAAGATTATTCATCAGTCAGATCAATATTTTGACCGATAATTCAATTTTTACATAAGCTTTTAACAAATTATTCATATTACATGAAAAATTGTCAAGAATTCTTGTTAGATCATCGAGTGATTGCTAGATTTATAGGCTCTTCTCATACTAGGTTGACTAATTTGTTATGATTTTGTGATATTCCCCGTTTTTTTTCAACATAATTGATTGTTATGAATTTGATATTAAATCTATTGATTGTATAGTGTACCAAATTTTAAATTTCCCAATTATCACTGTAGTTGATAAGAAAATAATAAAATTTCACCGTTATAGTGTTTAGTGTTGTTTGCATTTGTTCCTCGATTCTAATATTTCGCCGCATTTTTACAGATAAGAGGATCAAAATATTCTACGAGAGGAGGTACAGATTTCAGATTTTGTAAATGTGAGTATTTCATATATGTTTGCAACTCAAATTACTTTTAACTTTATTGGTTAACAAATTCTAAAGCGTAGAATTGAGAACTTTTCTGATTTATGCTGCTTTGATATTTTTTTTTTTTAAATCTAGTGATAGGGCATCGTGGACTCGTTACCGCCCGGGTTGTTTGAGGGGCGCCCCGCTGGCAACTCTTTTTTTCTGACATCTCATCAGGTATAAGAAAATGCATATTAAACGTTGTTTGCTTCGTAATTGAAATTTTATCATTCATATTTTTCATTCTCAGTTGCAACATCTACAGCAGCAATTGCAGGCAGCGGCGGTCGCTAGCCAGCAACATCACCATACCGAACAGGTTGCAACTGCCAGTGGAGGCTTAACGTTAGCTTTACATCACCCTGCCGTAAGTAGATAATTTCTTAACGTTGGCAAAATTGTCAAATTTATTACGTTCATGGATAAAGTATATCGTTCTTCAATCTAGTATTCCTCACCTATTTGTATTTCATGTTTGTAGGGCGGTGGAACTGGAGTACTAGCGCCTCAACTGTTATTAACTTCTCAAACAACTCCTAGTTTTACAGCCTATCCTGTAACATCAGGGGCCCAACATACAACTAGTATTCAACAAGTTTTGCAACATCATGTCAGGCAATCTAGTATCCTGCAATCAACTATACAGCAGGTAAAATCATGCAATGAACTTTTCAAACTATAAGGCGCGAAAACAACTTGAATATGTATATTCAGGTATATCACGAAATGATGCATGCGGTCACCAAATGTGAGTAAGCTCAGACACGTGTGGAAGAAATGTAGTTGTGACGAATAAAACTTGCGTATAAATTATTTTCTCTCGAAGAAGAAAAAAGAGGAGACACCAATGAAAAATTTAATTTCCAGCCGCTATTTAGTTGGATTGATCTTCGAATTTATTAAGAAATAATTTTAAAACGCAGCTTATTTAGTTTTATTGTTCTGATTCGTAAAAAAATTATTTGAAAATTATTTGAAAATTATTTTATATTGTAGTAGGTTTAAAAGAAGACTGCTTGTGGTCCAAATTTATTTATATATTAATTAATTTCGGGCACTGTAATATTTTGATTGAAAACTTTCGAAAATTAGTGAATGAATGAACCCTAATAGTGTAAATTAGAACCGTTCATTAGTCCAGAGAATAATTTTATTGCTTAGAAAGAAGTAATTATTAATTGTTTTAGTTAGTTGTGTTATAGAGAGAAAATATTTAAGAGTATAAAACAATTCAATTTATAAGAGGATGTTTTTTTCAGACATGATTTATTAATATCATTTGAATTCACCTTAAATACGTGAGAGAATAAAAGACAATGAGTTGTTACCACTGAAAAGTACAAATGTTGCTAACTTGAGATATAATTATTGTAATTTTTCTATTTGGAGCCTTTTAGATTGAGATAGTCTGATGTCAATAATTCTGAATTATGTTCACTTGGTTTTTGTGTTTACAGGTTGGATCTCAGCAAACTCAACACCAATCTTTCACCGAAACGAGTAATGGTATCATCAACGGTAGCAGTAAATGCATTCCGGTTTCACCGGCCTCACCTTTTTCCTCACGATCTCTTACACCGTCTCCGCAACAGCGTGTTCTCACTCCACAACCCGTATTCCAACAGGTATTATGAAAGTTTCTGCATCTAATCATAAATATAATTGAAGCTTGTCTAATTTATG
Source organism: Ericerus pela (assembly GCA_011428145.1). Taxonomy (NCBI): domain Eukaryota; kingdom Metazoa; phylum Arthropoda; class Insecta; order Hemiptera; family Coccidae; genus Ericerus; species Ericerus pela. The sequence goes on from WOFM01000432.1 coordinate 310,532, forward strand.
GCTCCTTATCATGTGCAGTCTGCTTTTTGAATTCGTGGAATTTTGAAAATAATTTTGCATAATGTGTTCAGTCTGTAGAATTCTAATTTTCCGAATGAATTTAAAGTCCAAATATCTAATCATATAACACTAACTAATAAATTATCTCGGAAAAAAAAAAGTTTCATCAACGTTCTATAGGTTGTGGTAGTAGTGGTGTGTTCAGTTAAGTGCTATAAACATGATGTAAAAACCAACCTAATTTTGCGCATTTGACTGTCTGAAAAGAATATAAAATCAAACTTTCTATCAAAACAAAGCTAACAGGTCGTTAATAATTCATACAATTTCATCTCTATATTATTTTGTTTATATATTTCATTGGATCTGTAATTTACAATATGATTTTGAAAAAAATTGGTTTGATGTAAAATTCTTTTGAGTGATCCTTTTATTCATTGATTTAAAGAAAAAAAATTGAAAATTCCATTTGTTTAAAATTATAATTTTTTTTTTAATTCAATTTTCTCCCCGAATGTGTTTGAATTTTTTATGAAACCGAAGTAATTTTTATTCGCAACTTTTCTTTTCGTACGAGAGGTGAAGATTTTATTTTTGAAATGGGTGTGGTTTGGCGAAAATACTATTGTCAATATGAAACATGCTACTGGTAAAGTTTTTTTGGGGGTAGGGAAAATGAATCCGTAGATTTTTCATGGATATATTATACGTCTGTTTCTAACTCCTTCCAAATTATTTCATTTTTCGTCTTGTTTTTCCGAATCTGCGTTGATTATTATAAATGGTTGCCTCTGTTTGTGAAACCTTGAACCAGTTTCATGTGTATACTGTATTAATTCTTTTATATTTTACTTTTCTGTTGTTAATTTTTTTCAAATATTGATCTAGAGCCAATTTAAATGAAATACTGTAATACAGTATACAGGTTATATTTCTCTTTATAGTCCTCTTTATTATTTAAATTAATTATTTTCATTATTATTATTATTATTATTATTATTATTATTATTATTATTATTATTATTATTATTACTACTACTACCATTACTATTATTATTATTATTGTGGCGGCCGCCACACTACGTCGGCAGATAATAGTACTTACTTCCTCGAACACCATCACCCGGCACCATGGCCAAGTGAGTACGGTGCTGCCTTTTGTGACGGTGAACGAGGGAGGTTTTGGGTGTACAGCCGGTACAGGTTTGAATCCCCGTGCTGCCTGAACACCTAAAGTGGTGACCTCAACGTGATCCGGGAGATGGAATATTCACGCTATCTCTCGGACACTAGTCAAACTACCGTCTGTAACTGTGATGCGTCACACTGCCGGTTCTGTGTGTAATGGCGCTGGTGGGCGTATGCCACGGAGCAGTGATGGAGGGAGGGGCATCACCACGTTCCGGTGTACACCCCTACCTAGGCGCCTCTGTATAGGAATGCGTATTACGCTCCACTATACTGGGGGGGAGTGGTGTGGCAGCCGGCACCGTGGCCGAGTGAGTACGGTGCTGCCTCTTGTGATGGTGAACGAGGGAGGTTTTAGGTGTTCAGCCAGTACGGGTTCGAATCCCCGTGCCTCCTGAACACCTAAAATTATTATTATTATTATTATTATTACTACTACTACCATTACTATTATTATTATTATTATTATTATTATTATTATTATTATTGTTGTTGTTGTTATAACAGCTACCCATGCACATATTGGCATATTCTCTCATTTATCATCACCTAGCACCTTAGCCAAGTGTATACGGTGCTGTATTATTGGTGGTGGTGGCGACTGCGATCTAAAGTCAAAGTAGTCGCCCTCTGGTGGCCTATTTGTAAAACACGTTGATTTCAGGATTATGTACTGTTTTTTATCATTGAGACATACACAATCAAACCTTTCAAAAGCAATTGCATGAAAACCATACGTGGTAGATAGCAGAGATTAAATTTTTAGAAGACATCTACATAGGTTATGTGAATATTCCTTGAAATTTTGGATGAAATCGTATATTTATTTCATGAGATATTTCTGAAATTCTCTTCAAATCCTGTGATTTTAATAATAAGAATTTAATCAAGTTGAGGAATATAAACAGAATTTCGGTGATATCTCGAGAAATAAAAATACAATTTCAGATTTCTGTCACTTACAGTTTTTGTGTGATTGCTTTCGATAACTTTGATTTTATATGTTTCCAGTGTTAAAAAACTGATCATTATCCTAAAATCAACAGAGCTAGTGGCGCCATCTAATGAAGGCTTTAAATCCCAGTTGAGTTAGGTATTCAGTCAGGTTGGGGGTTTAAATCCTGTACTGACTGAGTACTTAAAATTATTATCAGTATTATTATTATTATTAGTAGTAGTAGTAGTATAGTAGTAATAGTAGTAGTAGTAGTAGTGGTAGCAGTAGTAGTACCTGATTCACTGGATGACTAGTTGCAGGTATACTACAAAGTAAAAATTTTCATCTTCAATTCAATACTCAAATTCAAAATTAATTAATAAAATTTAATAATGGAAGTCTTGTTAAATTATTAACTATCTGGATTCAATATTGAGAATTGAGATATGAGACATTTTGTATCCATTGTGTTTAGCATGAATCACAAAATTTGATGATAGGCAGATTGCAGATTTAAAGAAACAAGAAGTGTATTTTTATTTTTGTTATTAAAGGTATTGTAGGGTCATAATAATTCTATCAGTATTGTTTAAAACAGCCTTTTGAGTAGTTCTACCAGGGCTTCTTACTACGAAGTAGATGTTACCAGTCCATTAATCTGTTTTCAAATTCTTGTTTTTCTAAAATTTTTTTATGATTTTGTTTTTTTAGTTTTGTTTTATTTTCACTTTGTATCGTTGGGAGTGAAATTTGATATTGCATTTAGAAAAAAAGTACTAACATAGGCAGAAGTCTATTATTCTCCTTTTATATACTTTCTCTAACATCCTTTTTGTCTGATCACAGATGCTTGTAAAAAAAATTTCCTGGCAAATTTTTTATCATTAGTTATTATCTATTACTGCTGATGTTTAGATTAAGATGTTTATATTTCGGTACAACAAATTTTCTTTGACTTGGGATCTACCTAATTGTTTTTTTCACACCCAAAACCCCCTAACCTGTAAATTTCATCTTTATTGTTGGTTTAGTTATCTAGAGCATGTTTATATACAAACATTCATTCCCACATATATACATACGTACGTACAAACAAATATTACTCACATTTATTGCTCGTATTATAGTATTGGATGATTACTATTAATTGTTATTATTATTATTATTATTTTTATTATTATTATCATCATCATCATCATCATCATTATCATTATTATTATTATTATTATTATCATCATCAGTATTATCAACAATACATGAATAACATTTGAAAATTATAGTTTTATAGTCTGCTTCAAATAAAGCCTGATTCACCCTTGGCTAGTTTTCATGCTACATTCCAGCTACTTCGGGTATTATTCTGTTGACAGTTAAATTTGATATGCTATTTCAATCATTTAAATCAACTTAAACTTGGCGTTTGTCATATGAGATTCTAATGAGATTCTTATAAGACTATCCGCCAAGTTAAAGTTGATTTAAATTGCTAAAATGGAGTTATGATTTTAACTGTTAAAATAATAGTGCCTCAAATAGCTGACTAGTAGTTAGAAAACTAGCTAAATGTGAATCAGGCTTAAGAATAACACTGTAACATCATTGCTAGCCACACTGTGTTCCCTACTTGCGCAATATTGATAACCCAAATGAATCTTCTTTTTTTTTCTTCTTTTTTTTGGCTTACTTGTGTTCAATCAAATTAATTTGTTGATTCTCTCTCCTTTACAATTATAGTCTATTCAAAATAAGAAGCACCAGGTGGACCAAGGTACTCTCAGATTAAATAACGATGATAATTATAAAAAAGTCCAATCAGAAATTATTTGCTGGTACATTAGTAAATTATGTCATGTCCTCTAGTGTAAGAGCATTCTCCCCCTTTTCACCCGCATCTTAGCCCTCTCTGTGTATTCCTGGTGATGGATGGTGCTTCTTATTTTGAACAGACTATATATCCTATCCACTTTGAGAACAACATGATGTAACAAGCAGATTGTTGGCAAAGGGGAAAGGAAAAAACAATTATTCCCAATTATGTGATCAAGAAAGCTATAAAAGGTGTTGCTGAATAAGACAGAGTTTTTTAACAATACTTGGCCTATTATAATGTGACCAAAAAATTGAATTTTCCTAAGAGTTTCAGCTTCCCAACCCAAATATTTTTTTTTAAATCAAAAAATACGTGATTTTCAGTTTTTTTTTTAAATTGAGTATTGATGACAGATTTTTGTCCATTTAAAAAACATATCTGTTATCAAAGGACATTGAAAAATTTTTCTTTCACTCCATTTTTTAAAAAACAAATGAAATTAAAAATGGTACTTTTAATATGTTCCTTCGACGTACACTCACCAACATTTTATAAATTTATCCTTAACTATGCCCCTTTTCTTCCAAAATTATTCAGTTTTATAAAGTTGATGCATTTTTAAAAGTCAAGAAAACCTTTTATTTATTTTTATTTATTTTTTAAATTAAAGCTATTTGTAAATGAGTTCTATCATAAAAAATAATAAATTGGACTAGTTTTCAATCCATTGAGATGTAATAATTACATAATGATTGAAAAAATGATCACTCTTGAAAAATGAGTTATTTTTTAATAATACAGTGATTTATGTATTTAGTAATTTAATGAGTATCAATAGGAAAATAATCAGAACTTTTTTTTCTTATATTTTTTGACAATAAATTATGATCGTTAGATTATTAAGCGCACTGTTACACAAACAATAATGGAATGAACTATATAGTTTTCAATTCATTTAAATAAAACAACTATTAAAAAAATGATCACTCTTAAAGAAAATATTATTTTTCAGTACATAGGTAAATATAGAATTTAATGTATTAAGAAAAAATTATCCAGAAACAAATATTTTTTTTCTTTTTAAATATGAAAAAGGTTGTGTATCTTCATCATATAGTGTGAGGTCATGTTTGGTGGGCTGTTTTTTAAATAAAATAAAACAATGGATGTCTTTCATTCTTATATTCAGTTATCAGACAAAATTCACTTCAAAGAGAAAATGTATTAACTGAAAAAAGGAAACATTGACTCTCTTATTCAGTGTACATTGGCAACAGTGATGGTGAGACTTCAAACTGAATCAATTATTTCCCAAAATAATCAAATCTTTTTCAGACAAAATGGCAAATAAGCACACCATTTGTTGTGCAAATATGTTTGTAATAGAATTACTTTGATCAAGTAATTGAATTTTTGAAAAAAAATGAAACCGATTGCATGTAAGGACATAAAACATAATAGAACTAAAATGTTGAGAACAAGTTTTCCAGGTTTTATAATAGTAATTTTTTTCCAAGTGGAATTACAACTAACATAGTCTCTGGCAGAAATGCCTTCCAAGTCACATGTTATAAATATATAATGAAAGATTTTTGAATGAAGCAGTGTAGATCCTTTCATATTAAATATTTCCCTAATGCAATTTTTTGTAAATATAACATGGATTTAACGACCTTAAAATACATAGCATTATAACATCTGTTCAAAACATTAAAGGGTTTTATTTGTTAAAAATGTTTAAATTTTTTGGATGTGCTATCAAAAACTCTTTTTCCATTTAATTTCTATCAGTTTCATAGTAGGCTTAATGATGGGTACTTATGAAATCAACATTCATTTAAATATCATTTATTGCACAATTAAATTAGTGAGAACCAAACAGTATTGATTTTCATATTAATATCAAAAGGTATTTCTGCCAGCGACTGCGTTAGTTGTAATTCCATTCTGTAAAAAAATTACTATTATAAAACCTGGAAAACTTGTTTTCAACATTTTAGTTCCATTATGTTTTATGTCCTTACATGCAGTCGGTTTCATTTTTTTTCAAAAACTTAATTATTTAAATAATTTTTTATGAAGTGCAAAATGAAAGTCTCCTGCAGTTTTTCACAGTAAGAAGAATTTATCTAGAAGTTACAGATAATTGTTGATATTGTAATATTTGGACAAAGTTGAATTTGATTTTCAGCCTATTGTTTTTTTCTCAATTATGACAATTCAAATTAATTTATTGGTCAACAACCAAATTCCAATCAGATTCAAGGAAAACAAATTCAAAGTTTAAAAATGATTTTAAATACTGTTAGATCTACTATATTGGACTATATTAATAGTAATAGTAATAATGTTTAACAAAAAGGCATATCAAATAATGTATGCTATGATGTATCACACAATAAAATGTGGAAACTCAAATTGAGCCATTTTTAAGGACCACTTGCAGTTGAAGTATGGGTTGAATGCAAAAATGAACACCAAATTGGGACTCAGAGCTTCAAAAAACATATTTGGTGATGTATCATGCATTAAAATATGGAAACTCAATATTAACCACCTTTTTGGGCAAATTGGGGGATGAAGAATGGGTCAAATGGAAAAATGAACACAAAATTTAGACTCAGCACCTCATAAAACATATTTAGTGATGTATCACACAATAAAATATGGAAACTCAGTACTGACCCTCTTTTGGGGCCCACTGGGTGTTAAGGAATGGGACAAATAGAATAATGAATGCCAAATTCGGACTCAGTGCCTCCAAAAATATATTTGGTGATGTATCATACATTAAAATGTGAAAACTCAAAATTAACTTTTTTTTGGGGCCCATTGGGGGCTGAAGAATGAGTCAAATGGAGAAATGAACACAAAATTTGGACTCAGCACCTCATAAAACACATTTGGTGATGTATCACACAAGAAAATGTGGAAACTCAACACTGACCCTCTTTTGAGGCCCACTGGGTGTTAAGGAATGGGTCAAATATAATAATGACTGCCAAATTCGGACTCAGTTCCTCCAAAAACATACTCGGTGATGTATCTAACAGTAAAATATCAAAACTCAAAATTTTGCTGGTGTAATGTTTGTATATGCATAACTAAGGAAGGCTAATATGATACTGAGAGAATAGTGTTATCTGAAATATTTATATAACCACAAGAAATATTGCATCATAGACACTTTTGAGTGATCCAATCAGGATGTGTTATTCTCTTTTATTTGGAATTGGGTTTTGTGATTGGTTATCTTACTTTTTTGATGAAAAAAATTCCCAAATTTTGAATCTAATTTTTGAGTCATGTATGAGGAATTTTTCGGATTTCTTTGGCCAGACTCACCATAAAAATTCCAATTTTTTGAGCCATCTTTTGTATTTTTAAGATGAATATTAAATGCTGCTGAGTGGCACAAAATTTCAATAGATTGCCAAAAAATAGGTCAAACACAATACCTCTTTCTGACGCAGTCGGTAAAAATGAGAAGAATTGGATACAATTTAAATTTTTTGGAAATAGTCGAATTTAATTTATTTTAATTACTGATAATTCTTTAAAGTGAAGGGAACAAAAAGACATCAGTATGAAAAATAACATCATGAAGGATTGACGCATTGATATGTAAACCTGAATATATCTAAGAAATACTAAAATGCATATTTTCCATTAATTCATTTTTTTTTTTTGTCTATTTTTAAACTGCTAATGATGATGGAAAAAATTTTATGCGCAGTAGTTTTGTGCAAATTTTTTATCTTTTCAATGATACCAACCTCAGCTTTTTAATTTAAACAGCGACTGAGAAATCATTAAGTGAAAGAGGAAAGGTTTTTAAATTCCATAAATGGTAAATTTTCCTTTAATTTTCCTTTTTTGCATTCATTTATTTTACAACTGCTAAAGATTATTGAAAAATTATATGGATAGTAGATTGATGAAAATTTTTTTTCTCTCCAATTAATGATAATCTCAGCTTTCTAGTTTGAAAGTGGCTAAGGAATCATTGTGAGTAAAAGATGAAAAGTGTCAGTCCAAAAAATGGCAAATTTTCCATTATTTGCTTTTTTTTTATTTATTCATTTCCAAATAGTTAAAAATTATTTATAAATTAAATGGAAATTTTATAAATTTTCTTTTTCTTCCAGCAATACGAACCCCAGCTCTCTAGCTTAAAAAGAGGCTGAGGAATCATTGAATGAAAAATAAGAGGTTTATTTCAAAAGTGAAATGTTATGTTCAACTTTTATTGATAAGGTGCATGGACACAACCACACCCATGCTTCGAAACTTATGATTTAACGCTGATGATTTCTACCTGTGAAATGAATTTTGTCTAATAATTGAATAAAGGAATGAAAGACATCTATTGTTTTATTTTATTTTAAAAAACAACCCCACTATATGCTGGAGACGCCAACCATTTTTCATATTTAAAAAAAAAAAAAATTAATTTGTTTCTGAATAATTTTTTTCTAATATAGTTTGCTCTATTTACCTATATATTGAAAAAATAATGGTTTTTTCTATAATAATAATTTTTTCAGTTGTTATTGCATTTAAATGAGCTGAGAACTAGTTAAATATTATTATTTGTGATGAATTGCACTCATCAGTCTAACAGTTGTAATTTCTTGTCAAAAAGTAGAAGAGAAATAAATGTTGGGTATGTATCAACCAACTTTTTTAATACATAATTATAACATTAAAAAATAACATTTTCCTCAAGAGTGATCATTTTTTCAATCATTATTTAATTATTAAATCTGAATGATTGAAAACTAGTTCAATGTATTTTTTTTTTATGATAAAACTTGCTTCCAAACAACTTTAATTCCATTAAATTTATTAAAAAAAAATTTTTTTTGATTTTTGAAAACATTGCCCCAACTTGAAAAAATTGAAAAAATTTGAGAGTACATGGATATAATTATGGGAGTGTACCTCAAGAGGAACATATTGAAACCACCATTTTCAATTTTTTTTTTTTTTTTTAAATTGAGTTTTCATTTGGGGAAAGTGGAAAAGAAAATTTTTCAATGTCTTTTATTGATAAAATCTATGAAGAAAATTGACGAAAGTGTATCATCAATTTTCACTTAAAAAAAAATTAAAAACTTAAAATCATGTTATTTTCTATTTTTCAAAACATATTTTGGCTAAAAAGTTAAAACTCTTGGGAAAATTTTATTTTTAGCACCATATTATAGGCCAAGTATTGTTGAAAAACTCAGTGGGGCAATGTTTGATAATCTTAGTCAGCAGTACGTTTCAATTTAATGATGTACTGATTACTCTGAACTGTGCTGACATGAGTAACTGACTTAATGATGTCAGGTTGTTCTTATAAGTGAATGAAGTATCAGGTATCAATTCAAGAATTACATGATGTCATTAAGGCACTTATACTTTGTTATATATATCAACCCTGTTGATCATTTTCATATACAATTCAAATTAATAATTAATAACTTTTTTGGTCACAGCGTTAGCAAACTGAGTGACTAGGTTTTTATAGTATATAAGTTGCATTACCTGCCCAAGGGTAGGTATAAAATAGGAACATTCATCAGAACTAGTCCAGAACTACAACTTTCAATGAAACTTTCAAACATAATTACAGCTCTCAGTGTTTTGAAATTTTACATTTCAGAACTCCCACTGAACTAAAAACCTTAAGAAGAACTGTGAATCAAAATTGTAAAGAAAACTGAGTGAAAACATTGAACTTAATCTCAGTTCCCAGATGTTTTGAGTTTTCACTTTTCAGAACTGAAAATAAAATCCTAAAAGTGAACTGATAATTTACTTTCAAAAGAACAGGTTTGGAACTAAGAACTATTTATGAGACATTTTCAACTCAATTAAAGTTTTCAGAATGAAGCTTTCAAAATGAAACTTCTCAGAAACCATCTATGTTTGGTGCCACCTTTATGGAGCAGAGCATATATTAAGAAATTTTCATTAGGCGGCCCTAGCACACCACAAAGTTTTATTTTTATGCCACCATGATATGAGTATAAAATCAAAGGTCTTTTTACCCCGTATCTGAAAATGTACCCTCTGAACTTTTTTGACTTCTGTCAGTATTAGAAATTCATTCATTCTGGTATCTGTAACTTCTTATTGCTATCATACTCCTCGGTGGCACAATGCGAGCACTATCATCATTCACTTGGTGTCACTAGTACTGCCTAGTTTCAGCTTATTTTATGATTTGATATGGATCCAAAATTTTGTGAAAATCTGTCTGGTTGGAGAAGCCAAATGTTCTGGAAAAAAAAGCAGTTCAATTTATATTGGATAACTATAGAAAATTGAATGATAGTGTAAAGGTTTGTTTGATTTAACAAAAATAATGCAGAAATTTCATGTAGCCTATCTACCTATGTATAAGTTCTTTTTCTAACTAGGTTATGGAGAGATCAGGAGTGGAGGTTGTGAAAATTTTTCATTTCAAGACAAAAGAAAACTAATGATAGCATTTTCCCATTTTGAACTAATTTGTGGTGTGTGTGTGTGTGTGTGTCGCCTGAGTTTTTCTTTCATGGTTTTGAGAAAACTACAAAGGGATAGGGCTGAAATTTTCATAAAAGGACCAGATCTGAAAGAAATGTGTCTGTTGGTCTATTAGTTTCCAAGAAAACTGCAAAACAAAAAATTATTAGAAAACGGATTTTTCCCAGATTTTGAAGAAAATTTAAAAGAGATAGGACTGAAATTTTCACGATAAGATTTTCGTTGTTTGTACAAGTCTGACAGCAGTTTGGTCCTTATTTGTTCAATAGTTTTCAAGAAAACTAGAAAAGAAAAAATTGTTAGAGAAAATTTTTGATTCACAGTTTTGAGAAAACTACCACAGGCATACAGCTGAAATTTTCACAACGCATTTTTATGTATTACCAGGTTTGAAAGAAGTTTGGTACCTATTTGTGCAATAGTTTTGAGAAAACTGGAGAACAAAAACTTCATTGAAAAGTGGTTTTTCCAGAATTTTTAGGAAACTACAAAAAAGATTGTGTTGAAATTTTCACAATAAATTTTCCTTACATATGTGCAAGTCTGATATATGTTTGGTGCCTATTCGTTTAGTAGTTTCATATGAAACTAATTCTGATTCACGGGTTTGAGAAAACTACAAAAGGAACCTGGCTTAAATTTTTGCAATAGATTATCATTGAAAGGTGCAAGGCGAAGCTTCTTATGTAACCACTCATAGAATAACTTTCATGATGACACCATTTCTCATAGATGGCCGAATTAACAATTACCAAAATCTCAAGTAACTATTTCAAGTTGAACCTGATATTGTGATGAAGCCCGAATTTTTAAATTTGATCTATTTAAAAAAATCTGTTCCTCTACCGTCATTTTAACCATTGTCGCACGACTATTTTAGATATTCCAAAATTTCAGTTGTTTCAGTTCAGATTCCAAATTTCAATAGGTGAGAGGTTAGGATATTATTTTCTTAAAAATTGAGTGATACATTGTTCGTCACATTTTTGAGATGCCGAGTTAATTCATTTTTGGATTGAACGTTCATTGTGGGCCCCTGTGACCCTCAGAAAAGGTTATAATGATTTTGTCATAAAAAATCAAGTGACACATAGTCGATTATATTTTTTGAGATTAAATTCAAATTTTTCATTTTTGAGTGGAAATACTCATTTGGCTCCCTGTGACCCCAAAATGGAGTTATTTTTTCTTAAAAAAGTAAGTGATTTAACGTCGGTTAGATTTTTTGAGGCACTGAGTCCAAATTTACAGTTGATTTTTAGATTTAATCCCTTATTTTGCCCCCTGTGTCCCAAAAAGGGTTGATTAGAAAAAATTTTTACTATTTCAGCCGGTACTACATCTTCGGATTTGTTTATTGAAGAGAAAAGTTTCACTTCTGACATGTGTGGTGGGTCCCAGGTATACTTTTTTTGGATGGTGGGGTTGTTCCCTTCAGTTGTGATTCTAGGGCTTGCCAACCTAGAAATGTTAGTGAAAATTTGGTAGAATTTTGGTGCCTAATGATACAGTAGTTTCAAAGAAAAATGTAAAACAATAATGAAAAATTGTTAAAGTAAAGCAACTCGACTGTGTTGCTCGAAGTACATTTTTCCTATTTACGGCGCAAAGGTTATGAGCGTCTTTTCTGCATTACATTATTTTATGTTTCATTTTATTTTTTTGTTTTTTCATTTTTTATTTTAGTATTGTCAGTGAAAATTGGCAAACTGTTTTTTAGCAAATTATTACTACGCTAAAGTTTTTTTATTTTCTATTTTTTCCAAATTGGCTATTCAATCTTACGAAATGCGGCACTTGAACTTTGAAGTTTTGAGTTTTCACTTCCCGAAATTGAAGCTAAAATGATAAAGCTAAACTGAGATGTAACTTTCAAACAGAACGGGTCTAAAACTAAAATGTGTGGTGAAAACTTTCCAATTTCATTAAAACTCTCAGTTATTCGAGTTTTCACTTAATGTTGACATTGAACTAAAACCATCAATGGGAAATGAGAATTGACTTTGAAAAGAACAGGTTCCAAACTGAAACTTTCGAACTTGAATATAGCTCTCAGAATAGAGATTTTGAAATGAAACTTGGCAGAAACCATCTAAAGATAGTCACTAACATGTAGTAAAACTTTTGTGAAGATCTATCAAGTTGTAAAGACGTGATTAATAAATAAATTACCAGTATAACTGATATAAAAAAGGTGGGGAAAAAGAGATAAAAAATTGCACCATTCCGTTTTATCGCTTAGGACAAAGGTCCTTTACATAAAGCCAGAAGAAAGAAGCTCAGTGAAAGTAGTCTTTTTTCATTCTGATTTTTCCAACTTTAGTCAAAGAAAGAGAATTAATTTCGCAATCACCCTAATAAAATAAAACAATTAAACAATTTTCTGTTCTGAAAAATTTAACTATGCTTAGATACGTTCGATCTACTTGGTTAGGTTCCCTAAAAAAAATTTGTTTAGTTATTTGTTTGTGTATGGTCTCAGTCAAAAAGTTAAACCATCAACATCTAGTTGAAGACATCTTAAAACTACTTCGGATAGTAGCCAGTGTTCGTAACTATACTCGGCGCCAAATAAGTTGAGTTCTGATGTCTGAGGCCTTTTAATACAACGTTGTTTCTCATTGACCAACATTTATACGTCATCTTCATTAGCCATTAAACGTTCGTTTGTCATATTGCCTATCTTCTCCAGAGCTCAGTTTAATTGGCGCCGTGTATAGCATAATTTTCAATCTTGTATTTCAGTTGTTTGATAAATTCTCGTATGATAAACTATTTCTTCACAATCCACCAGGAAAATTCATCGAAATAATTTGAATTATATCTTATTTCCTTCAAGTGTATTTACTGCTCTTCCCCTCTTCGTTGTTATTAGGAAAGTGAAATAAAAAAGAAAAAAAAAGGATCATCTGCTATTTTCTCAACTTCTTTCTTCTTTGTTTTCATACAAAAAACCAATAGGAGTCGTCCAAAAATCCTCGCGTTATCATTTTTTATTAATGGTTGCAGATAAAGTTACCATTTAATTGATAAGCTTTTAAAAATTCGTTGCAGCTAACGTAAGATATTTAAAATTCGCGAATTCGTGCTCATAGAAATTACGGTATTTTACGTGTATTTATTAATTTTTTTTAATTTTTATATTTATTTAACACTGTTATTGATTTTTCCAGGTGATGAATACAACAGTTCCGGTTTTGCAGTTGTATCAACCTACCACTCGTACTGCTGCTGGTAAATGTTTTAATTTTTTTTTTTCATCGACGACCTTTGAATTGTAAGCATTATTGATAGTTCATGGCCTCTTTTAGATTTCTTTTCATACAACACCCCCCTCCTTTTCTTCTTATTTGTTCAGTTTTAAATACACATTCGCGTTGACGGGTTCCTTTCAAATTACACACTTGTTGAGTAAACCGATAAATTAGTACTTTTCAAGTTGCTATCTTGGCGTTTTTTTTTGTTTTTTTTCGGAGGGAGGGGATGAAATTTTGTGCAATTTCATGAAAATCTGCGCTGTGTTATTTGTCGATTGCTGAAAAACATTTTTCAGTCATTATTACACCCAGAGATGGCTAAAATCACGAAGCAGTTGATATTAAATGATAATTTTCAAAATCATTTCAATGAAATTTTTACTGTCATGTCAGTTGTTGGTTGTTACTTGTTACTGTCACCCGCCGTGGACATGTGACCATTCTCTCATGTTAAAACCAGTATCTACACATAGGTAATTTCTTGGCCTCTGATTGGTACATTTGTTAAGTGACCAAGTAACATACATCTGTAATAAGCAGCAGATTGTTTTACAGTAAGAATAGCCGTGTAGTAGCGGTCATTAACTTGTTCACAATTATTGTGTTAGATGCCCCGGTGGATGGAAATTTGTTTTAACAAAACTGAATTTTCCGTTTTTGTTGAAAAGACATTTCTCTAATGCCTTGTACATATGTTAGGAGGTTTTATGAGATGGGGTATGCGTTTTCATTTGTTATTTATTATTTTTTAATAAAAAAGTAATTTATCTTATGCTTTCAACCATATAGTAGGTGTTTAGATGAAATGTGTTGTTCTTTTTAATTTAAAAAAAAAGCATTTAGGGGTAAAAATTGTATTGTGAAAGATGTCGTGGTTTAAAAATATATCTGAATACCTCGTTAAGTTGGGTAATCCCCATTGTAATGACAAATATATGAAAGATTTGTTCAAACTCATATTTCAATACTGTCGCTGTGATAAATGTAATATTTATAATTATGCTATTCGTTAGTAATTATATTTCTAGTGAAAATATAAAATGAAAAATTGCCATCAAATTTTAAGAATAAAATTGTTGAATGTAAAACTTTAAATAGTGACCTCACCATCTGCAGCAATTTGTCATATATGGACGACATGATAAATTGTGTATTAGAATTTTCTATTTTAACGAACAAAAAACAGAATGCAGAAATTTCAGTTCCCAGTGGCAAAGAAAAGCATTTCTTTCAAATTTGATAATGATATCAGAATGGTCATGCTGGGGCATAAGTAATGGCACCACGATTTTGTTGATAGTTCAATTCCGTTTCTTTTCCATCTTCTCTCAGAAGCTCGCAATTTTGTTCACTAAAAATTTTGTGGTCGGAATAAATCATTCTATGTTGCTTTTTTTTCCCTGAAGTCTTATTGTCCGCTATGATTGAATGAACGAAGCGCTCAGAAGCAGTGCATTTTATTATGCGGCAAATTCTTTCAAACTTTTGCATTTTACGCGACATCCTGTGAAAACACATCTTTTGTGTGCAGTTCATCGTCTGTAGCATTTTTAACACTTAACGCTTCAATAATTATCGCTAGTATATCATGCATAGTTAGCTGCCTTCGATTAACTTAATGTCAAGTTATTATATATTAACTCGACTTCAGTTCATCAGTTTATATACCACTTTCAAAAACCGTGTAGAATAACTGGTTGAGTGCATTTTGTACTCCACGAAAATCCTATTTTTATGTACAAACTACTTTTTTCGGCATCTGAAATTTGGTATGTTTTATCAAGAAAACACTGGAACATCAACTAATAGCATTATACAGTGTATTAAGATCGTCAAGTGGTTTGTTTATGCGCTATTTCTTGTCAAGTACCCAATACTGTCTTCAGTAGAATTCTTTAGAATAGTTTTGTGAGCGATATTCGTTTTAGAAACTTAATGAACTGTTTCCAACTATTTCGGGTGAATTCGTTTCACATTTTACCTTATTTGTATGTACTGTATTAATAAATTCCTAAATTTTATGGTTGCATTTAGAGCGACAGTATTGTAAGTGACTACTCCTGAATATCGTTGCAATATTGCTGAAAATATCTTAATAAGTTGTGTAAAAACAAATTGACTTTCATCAAACCTCAACCAGAACTTCGAGCTGATCCTTGCGAAAACCGCCTGTCTCTTCACCTTTCTTTGCTTGAAAAAGCATGAATCAATTAATCGTGAAATTGGTTTTCTCTTCTTGCTATTCGATTATGCGAAAATTTTTCATAAGAGTTTATAATATTAATCTGTGTTACCGGGATCCATTAAATCGCAAAAAATTTCTGGAGGAAACCGCAGTTTCTTTTTTTCGTGCTGTATCGATCTACGTATCTTTCTGTTTTTATTCTAAAAGTCTTGGAGAAAAATGTTTTCTTCATCCTGCCGGGATCTTTTCCAAAATGAAAAATCCGTAAGAAAGTCATAACGAGAAAGTTCTGTATAAAATGTTACAATTTTATTGACTTATTCAGGAACATCTGAAGAAAAGAAATTTGACGGCTTGATGTGAAAAAATTCGTTTGAATCTGAAAATGTTTCGTATAAATGTATTTCTTAATTTTATTTCTTTCTGGTTTTTTTTTTTTTTTTTTTCTTATATTCATCCTCATGAGTCCGACCCAAAAAAAAACACCTGTTTGTCTTGATCTTTGCCAGAAAATTGGGAACCTGTATTAGTTGGTTCGAGTAATCGTCTGTTGTAAATATGAAATTATATGTTAGCTTTTTAAAAATTAATCGATGGGAAATGCGTTGAAACAAATGAAGAAAAAACTACTCATTCGCCGTGAAAATAATGAGAATTTAGCTTAAACGAAGTTTTTATTTATGATTCGTTGTTGTATGTCAAGGGCATTCGTACACGCTGAAGAATTATGTACGTATGTACGTTTAGGTGTATGTGTGCTTATACTTGCCGTTCTGCTGATTTTCGAGTGTTATCTTGTTACCCGGTAAAAATCAGTTACAATTTTCGAACATCGTATATTTATCAGTTTTCATGAAACCATTTCTGTGTAAAACACAACGCGAAAACGCTAATTATACTCATGTTTGTTTGTGTTACGTTTCATTCAATGTATTAACTGAAAAATGTTTTACAAAACGAAATAGAGAATTGTTCATATTTATGTAAAGGTGACAATAATAAAATTAATTGTCGTTTAAAAAAAAAAAAAAAAAAAAAATAGTTTAGATGCTGCATGCTAATTGCTACCTTATTATTAATTATTATTATTATTATTATTAATCTGTTGTTGTTTGTTGACGTTAACTTTTCTCCCACTTCCCTTATGTGGAAATATACAATAAATGTGGGAAGACTGCATCTCTGACCTATGTACAATATTATTACCCTCCCCATGTTGAACATTTTGAATCACAAAAACCCTACGAATTTGCTTTCCAAATTAATGACGACATAGCATTCGATGCCACAAGTCCTGAAACTTGGTCACCATTTCATTAGCTCTCAAGATAAACCAATATTGACCCTGAATTTAACGGAATTCGCTTCTCTTTTCTTTTTTTCAGTTACAGCTGCTACTATTTCACCGCAGCCGAAAAATAAACCACCACAGCAAATTTTACCCAAACCAATAACCAATATTATGACTCAGACTACCCTAAAGCCCCAATCTCAACAGACCAGTTCGCAAGCCGGAACGTTGTTAATAAATCAAGTGAGTAGCTCCAATCAGTGTGTCCTTAGCTTAACCTTGCAAAAAGTTCGTTAATTTTTTTTAAGTAACAGATGTGTTTTCAAAACCATTTCTTCCGAATTACGACGCATTTCGGTTTCCAATTGAAATGCATATAAACTAAATCAGGTTGATAGCGAGTAAACATAAATGAAATGGGGATATGTGATTTTGATGTATTCATTGATAATTACCAATTTTATTTCTAATTACCAATAATATTTTGGGTATGTAATAATGTATAGAATCCAGACTCGGCAGATTTTGCATTTTATAAATTTTTTCATTTAACCGATTTTTTCCAGATTTTTCAAATTAAATTTTGTTGATGACGAGAACTGTTTCTAAGCCTCTGTTTGCAATAATTGTTACTTTTCTCGCTCAATTCGAATATCACATGGTAACCACCAAACCATCACATCTTAATGTAAATCTTTGCCCGAAATTGCTTGGAATAAATAATTCTAAACTTCTTCCCCCTTCAGCTAAAAGTACTCTTGAAGTTTCTCTTTGAATTTTTTAATGTCGAATTTGAAGTTATTTGCTTTTTCCAGTAGGGCATTTGAATGAATTTAGACGGATCCATTTTTGTGATCAAAACTATTTCACTCCTTTGTCCGTAGTGCCATTGACCTGTGACGTAAAAACCTGAATTCCCCTTGATAATTCCAACCCATCTATATGGGTCTATATGAATTATTGCTGTGTAACAGCATTGGGTACTCTCTAATAGTACATAATAATAAATAGTACCTGATTCTCTGATCATTACCATTGTCGATAACTACCCTACGCTAAAAAGCTAAAAATTAAAAAGTCATATTTTAAATTCACTACTCAAATTCGAAATTCAACAATAAAGTTCTGTATTAGAAGCTGACGTCAAATTGTTATTCTGCTATAGAGATTCAAGATCGAGGTTCAATATGAGACATTTTGTATTCGTTGCGTTGAGTATTGATCACAAAATTTGTCGATATGCAAATTGCAGATCTAAAAATCATATTTGTTACAAGCGAAATTTTCATCACTAACTGTTATTGGGATGTGAAAGCTCCATAAAATTCTCTAAATTTCACCTCATAATATCACAGGATGAAAAAAGAACGATATATTTTTCCCATGTATTTTTCTATAATAAAAGAAAGAGTTTGAATTGATTTTCTGAGAATGGGAAATATTGAACGTGGGTTATCACTAATTTTCAGAGGATATTCTTTGAATCCTACCTAAATGTAATGATAAAAACTAATTTTTAAAAGAAATTTTTTCATTACAAGATCAATACAAATTATACCTGTTTTCATCCATTATCCTGTTTCATCCGATTACTATCTTCGCCACCAGAGTGCTTATCTTTTGCTCCACTTTCCAATCACTTACTGCTGATAGATAGTGAATTTTATTAGGGGCACAATTCAGTGATTTTCAGTAAGGTCACTATCCCCACTCCATTGAACCCTTAAAATTTATGAGAAATATATTCTTTTACTCGAATTTTTGGTCCTCATTCTTTTATTTTAAGAAATAACTAATTTTTTGACACGAATGATATTTTAGAGGAGACTTCAAAGAACAAAATGAGCTTAAGACCAAAAAGTTTGAGCCATTAGAAGCTGAGAAAATTAAAGCCGATGAGATCACACATCAAATTGGTTTAATTTTATTTTATCAGTAAACTTATCCCAAAATGCAACTAATGATGAGGCTCAAGAAGAGTGAATTCGTTAAAATGAGTTGTTTTAATTAGTTGTCGATAAAGTAAAATTTACTGATAACATTAAATTGAGGTAATGTGATGCACGATTTCTTCTTTTTCAATTTTCCCGACTTTTAAGGGCTCAAACTTCTTGTTCTTTGACTCATGTCATTTCTTGAAGTTACCTCCAAAATTTAATTTATGTCGAATAAGTAGCTTTCTCTTATTTTAAGACAATTAAGATAAAAAATTCGAGACCTGTTCTATTCTAATTGGTGGGGTCGATTTCATGGAAGAGGGTTGTCTGGCCTTACTGGTAGCGTATTATATATCTATTATAATTCATATGCTCGTTTGAATAGATGGAGATGCTCATATTTCTGTTTAACGAATTGCTTCAAACTTGAGACCTATCTAGATCGTTTTTTCATACCCAAAAACCTCTGCTACGTAAATTTCAGCAACATTGTCCGTCTATTTATTCAGAATACATGCATGTATACATACAATTACACATACAATTATTGCCCTTATTATAGTGTAGGATTGAACCTCTTTATGATAAGTACTTATGCTTAAAAAAACAACAATAAGAAGAAAAAACTTAATTTCGTTGTCTCGCCTGTTAACCCTTCTAAATTGAAGATTTTCAAGTGCAAAAAGATCTGATGCGTAATTAAAAAATTTAAAAGTTCTAATTTTTTTGTTTATAGAATATAATCAAAATGATTTGCAATATAGCAAAAAAGTGCTTCACATAAACTTCTTGTTTTGGACAAATTCTATTAATAGTTGGTTCTCTATTCATCCTTAAAGTTGAAATGAAAAAACAGATAATTGATATCTTCAAGTAGAAAAAAATTTGGAAAACTATTTTGATAAATAGGTAAATGATAAGTCATACAAAGTAGTACTAACACGATCATGTTTGTAGAAGAAAACATTTCATCAGAACTTTTACTCCTCAAATCAGATCCGGAATTCTGGATATTTTGAGATGAAATGTTTTTTCAAATTCTATCATGAAAAATTGTACAACTTCTTTGGAGAACTAGTTCCGCACTTCTCTAAATCAAGTAGCTTGTTACAAAAAAGCTCTTAATGTTCCACTCTTTTTTCCCGTATTGAACAAGGTAAGCTATTCCACTAATATTTCACGTCGTTTAAGCCGGTTCAGTCATTCAACAAACTTAATCGACGTAAACAAATATTTACAACATATTCTGAAAGCTAAAAAAACATTTTTTAGTTGACCTGAGTTGAAAAAAACATGCACAACACTAGAAAAACATTCGCAATACATGGGGAAATGTAACAAAACGTCGTTTCGTCTTTTATGCGGTTTGGGACACCTTAAACCTATCAACTTTATTGACGTAAAGCCTTTGCCCATTCCCCATCTAACAATAAGGAGAATACGTCGATTCCTGTGCGCCTTGTGTAAGTAGCATAACGGACATAAAACAGAAAAAAAATAAGTTGAATGGCTCTCCAAATCTAAGGTGTGCAGTATAATCGACTTACTACCATTTTGACGATAATCCTAAAAGACTTTGTTGTATTTTATCGACCCGAAAAGTCATTGAGTGCTGACATTATCTCTTTTTACTTGGACATGATTTTAATTTTTCAAGAACTCGTCTTGAATTTACTCCTATGTATCAAATTAATTTCAGTTGAAGTTTGAACGTTCTCTGAAGGTTTATTTGAAGCTTAGTAGGCTTTCCTATTCACGACAAAGAAAAGAATACCGACAGAAAAGAAACGAACGATTGTTCTCTCTTTTTAAATTATATTATGAACATTTTCTGCCGCAAAAGTATATTTACTCAAATAAAAAAGTTGATAGCTAATTTTAGTACGTTTGAAACACATTACATGTTTTTATTGGTCATATTTCGACGCATTTTCTCCGTCAGTTACTCAGATCTTTACACGTGGGGAAAAAACTGTTGTCTCTTTTTTCCCTAAACTTTGTTTAATTAAACCTTTTTGTCTCTTCCATGAATCCATACACTGAGAAATTGATTCACCTAATTAATAAAGAAAGCGGAAAATTATTATCTTATTTTATTTTTTGACAAACTTGCTCAATTAAATGTTTACCAGTTAGAGTTCAGCTCTCCTAATCTATACACGATAATATGAGTCATAAAAAAATTATATTTCTCATAATACTTTCTTAAATTTTCTCTCCTTCATACAAATGAGTTCATACTAGTTCAAAATGGGGTAAAAAATTAACTTTTTCAAGGTTTCTCGATAAAAATGTTTCCATCTATCGATATCTGAAATAGAAACGAACTAAAATGTTTTCATTGTATTATTACTAGGTTGACGTGAACTTTTTTCTCTTCAAGGATATGTCCAAAGTCAAAGAAATCATTCTCATTATCTTTGAATGTTTTTTTTTATGACTAAGAAAGTGTAACGTTTTTTAATTCGATGTCTATGTGATTTCTTTTACGTATAAATTAAGATTGCGAAATCCATTTATACTATGTTATTATCATAAGTTCAACGATCGAAACTAAGCTTTGTTTCCTATATTCGTTTCTCCTATAACATTAAAAGTAATATTATTTATTTTCAGAGTTATTATAAGCTTTTATTCTACTCGCCAACCTTCCGCAACGAAATAATATTTCTTTCGCATGAAGCTAAAGCCAAAAAAAATAAATAAATAAAAGCTTATCTTTTAAAAATTCATTTTTAACGTGAACTTATTTAAATTGATGGAATATAAAAGGGGAAATTCTCATCGTGAACTTTATCCCACATCTACGATAAGAATTCGGAAAAATCTTTATCATCAAAAATGGTGCTTCGTGAATATTATTCTCCCTTAGTGAGATTTCCCAGACATGTATACCTTAAAAATATCGTTACATTAGAATACATATTATTCCTTACTATAACTAATGAACAAAGTAATATTTTCTCTCATTCCATTTTATTTTGTTTGATTTTGTCCTTTTTTCCTTGCACCTAATATGTTTCATTTGTTTCATTCTTTTCATTTTGTTCTATTCTTAAGCTGATGGGTTACTGAATCTAACTATCTAAATAGGCTTTATTTCCCCAGGAAGTACCTGAAAAATACCTGAAATGCAACACTGAAAAAGGTATGATATTAGCTTTTTTGAAAAAAAAAATGAAATGAAAAAGAGCAGGAAGAAACAGAAAATGTGAAATCTTGACTAACTGAATGCACCCTATACTTGAAAATTTCTCAATTTTTCAGTCCTTAATATTAGCTACCTCCAACTTTTATGATGATCAATCATTTTCATTTTTATCTCCTTTTTTCTTCTTTGGCTATTTCCTTTATCATTTTCCAGACCATAACTAAAATTCTATTTGACAATATCTGTCCTGAGCCTCTTTCTTTTTGAGCTGTTCTGCTTTTAAAGACGATTAAATCTTCCAAAGTTCACCAGACATAGCCTAAATGCCTCCCCCGTATTATTGTTATTTTATATTATTATTGTTTTTAAATATCTCGTGCCTCTTCATTTGTTATTAATCTCATCATCATCATTAGTTGTAAAATCCCTTTGTTTTATCCGTTGGGACTCTATTGAAAATATAACTTATTTCTAATTCAAATTATCGATTGCATTTGCAGATGATACCCAGTAACAGTGTATTAGTGGGTCAACAGACCAGCAGTGGCGTACAATTAATTCTTAAGTCTCCGTCTCCTCAAAGTATTTCCACTTCTGTTCCTAAAGCACAAGTCGTCGTCAGTAGTACCAGTTCACTAACTCAGTCCCCGAATACAGTTTTTGTGCAAGCCAATCACACGCAACCGCAACAGGTGAATAAAGAAATTATTTATTATTATTCTTAATGACGGTAAAAACGAAATTTTTAGTGTGTTTTGTGAGCCTTTTTGCTGCTATTCATTTTTTTTATAACAAAACACGAATCTTTTTTCCCTTTTCATCAGGTCGTACGATTGATAACTGGTCAAAGTCTTCAACTACAACAAGTACAAACGTCATCGGGTCCGGCGTATGTGGCGGTGCCATCAATTCAGCAAACGACTTTACAGCAAACTAGTTCGACGCGACCCACAACCGTAGTTCCTTCCGTTACAACTGTACCTGTGCAAACTTCTGTTTTCAATCAGAATGTGATAAAGAAGACTAATCATATTAATGCTAATTGTATCAATAATCAGATAAACGTTAATTCCGCCAGTAATCATAAGAAAAAAAAGCGAAGGGAAGAAGAAACCACTAAATTAGACCTCGCAAATTTAATTAAAATTTCTGGTAAGTAATCTCGCTTTCTTGCTGGTGCTCGTCTTCTGTAAGAATCACAGTGTAGCATAATGAAGATCTGGCTTGACAAAATTATTTTCCATGTTAAAATAATTATTTGTGATGAATGTGTGTCACACACTATTTTTTGCCACGCTCCTCACCCTAAAAAAATTTAAAAAAAAATTAAATTAATATTTTTGCAGTTGGGAAACTATAAGCGCAAACTATCCCTAAATTTTAAGTCATACCTCGTGGCACAGTGGTTACAGTTCTGGCTTTAAAACATCGATGTCAGAGGTTTGAATCCCCGTAGTGGAAAAACTGTTACAAAAAAAAACATTGAAGAAAATAACGTTGAAGGCTATATCCAATTAGTAGGACCATTGGCACATTCAAAATAAGTCCTCGTGTAACAACCTAGTAAACAGGAGCACACCCAATCCATTCAGAATAAGATGGTTGTTTACCAGGGTGAAGTCCTCATTGTGTTCAGAATGAACACACTTACTTCACCCTAATAAAACTTTTGCAACCTACTCTTGAGATGGTTAAATATTATCCAAATGGTTATTACTTCTTTGAGTATATATATATATAATGGAAGGCTGTTGTCCTATTTCCATTCTTCAATAATGGAGCGTTTCAGGAAAAAAAATTACTGTGAGATGTGTATCAATATATTCATACATATAGATATGGTAATGTGCAAAACAGAGTAATTTCATTCCCCAAAAACGCTATTTGTGTCTGATAGTAACTACCTATAGAAATATACGAATCAGACCTCCATAACATATACATATACTAAAAGTTTTACATATTTTAGCAAGTTGGTTGGGGGATTTGAATTGATATCACAACATGAATCAATGAAATTACAGTTGTTGCACAAGTTATCTTACACTGTTCAGAATGAAAGTGACAACCCAAAAAAAAATAAGTGAATTATCGAGGAGGTAAGATTTAACCGGGTTTTTTTACCCACTTTGTTCGCAAATGGGGTATTAAAATTGACCTCACTAAAGGGTTATAGATGGGGATGATGAAAATTATCCGTTTCATGAAAAAAGAAAACGATTGGTACCATTTTTTCATTTTTAACTAATTTGTGTGTGTGTATTGCCCAAAATTTTGTGTTCATGGTTCTGAGAAAACTACCTGTTGGATATGGCTGAAGTTAGTACAAATGATAGTTTTCATATTGGAGCAGGTCTGAAAGAAGTTTGGTGCTCATCAATTATAATAGTTCTCGAGAAAACTGGAAACAAAAAATCTCCGGAAAAGTGGTTTTTAGTGATAAGACATGATAAATTGATATGTTTGTTAAAGATATGGATAACTGTCGATAGTTTTTTGTAATTTCTTAATCTGAAAACAGCAACGAAATATCGATTTATCGATAATTACTGATGTAAATGTCGATCACTATCGATATAAATATATAGTACTATTGATATCATTTTGCAATTTTTTCAAATAAGTTGTCTCTCTCCATCTCATCTCCATCTGCAACTAGGTTTTATAGCGAAGCATTGCTGCGCTAGAGTTTTTATTCTGAATGTGCTCCAGTGTATAAAATGACGCATGCTCCCAAGTCGATGTATAAAATAAAGACTTTATAATATCGGTCGTAAATGGTTCCAAAATCGCCTGTTTTAAAAATTATCAAAAAGCGCATAAAAATGTTGTTTATTGCCAGATGTTGCAAAAAAGATTTTATTTTGTTTTCTCAATTTTGGAAATTGGAATTCATGAGCAATTATGTAAAAAAAAAAAACCTGATTTCGCCGGCTTTTTTCAAACTTCTCGAGTTTTTTAATTTTTGATAAATAGTGGTGTGAAGGTAAAATAGAATACAGATAGATAAAATAGAGAAAGCTCTTTAGAGTATAGCGTACTATATTCACTAAAACCATTTTTCTCAACCAATCTTCCCGAAAATATTAATTGCCATTTATCTGCATTAACTTTAGTATTACCAATATAATGCAAATTGTTATATTAATTTTATTGTTCGTGTACGCTAATGGAGGCAATCAGTTTAATACATTATGTGAGCCTGATTGACTTCATAATTACAGACTGATAGTGGGACTGAAACCAACCGAAAATAGATGCAGTAAAAGTATAATCTGAATTTCTGAATCGCGAGTGTTGAACTTCTATTCAACAATGTTTCTCATTACAGCTTTATATCAATTTTTAAACAAATTATTAAGGCTTTCATTGAACTAATACGTTAATTAAATTTGTTTTTTTTTTCTTTTTTTTCAACTTTTGTACTCTTATTTAATGAGTTAAAGTTTTCTCAAGTGATGCTAACCTACATAGTGTATCAGTTTGAATATTATCATGTAAAATTTGTTCATTTGACATTGAACTAAGTCGCCAGAATCCTTTAGTTAACAACAGATTTTTTTGTGCGCAGGTATCGACGAAGAAGATGTAGCCCTTACACCCGCCTCAATGTCCAACTCGTCTTCTTTATCTTCATCACTCTCTTCCCTGTCGTCGGCCTCGTCTTCATCACAGTCTTCGCCTACTTCTTGCACGGTACAAACATCTTCCCCATCTGTCGTTACGCAAAGTCAACGTACGCAAATGGAATCACAGTCCCATCAGATATCGTTCCACCAAGAGCAAAACCAATGTCACCAATTGAACCAGCCGAAAGTGCAGCAATTTTCATCCCGACCACCAACTCCTAAGCAAAATAATACAACTTTTATGCAGCAAATACAACAATCGACCGTACCGCAGGTAAGCGTTCTTATTTCCCCCAGATTTTTCGGTTGAAAAATATCAAAATCCAATTTAATAACTTCGTCTGATAAAAAAGTCAGCGTGTGACCATGAATTTGCCGTATACGCCACATATGTGTTGTACAAAAATAATTATACATAGGTATTTGATTGTAGTATTTTTTTATGACTACTTTTTTTTCTGTAGTGTGGCTTGCGCTTCTCAATCAACGAAGATGGTCAAGTGATTCTTCATCAACCGCAAATCTCATCACAAAGTGTTACAGCGAGTGTGGCGGCTGCTGCTCAAACGCAGCTTGCCCAGTTAGTCGCCGAACATGGAAATAACATTGTGCAGGTGAGATTTTATCATATTATATGTATACTGTAATAAAGCTCGTTGACTTTGGATTATCTCAGAATTATGACAGATCATACGTTCTCAACATTTCATCAAAAATTGAAATACCATTTGAATGTTGTATTTTACTGATCAGAAGCCGAGGACTAAAATTTTTTTTTCTGTAAATAATCCCCTCTCTTCGTTCTTTGTGAGCTTAAGAGTTTTCGATGTTCTTTTTTATCCACTGATTAGTGGTATTAATTTTATCATTAAAATTATTTAAATTTATTGTTCAGTCCCAAAATTTAGTTTGGAATTTATGTAAACTTTGGCCTTTTAAAAATAATGAATTTTTCATTGAATGAAGTAAGTTTGAAGCCCATTTTCCATATTTCTCTTTTTTTAGTTGTGAATTTTTTAAATACTATTGACTATTAGTGACTATAAGTTTAACCATACAAGCTGTAGATTCAAAAACTTACCCATCCCACTCAAGAAATTATGTATTTTAAAACTTGAGGTATCATTATTCAGAGCTTTTTTCTGGTTTCAATGAACAATTTCTGACATTTGCAAAATCAAATACTAGTATAACTAACAACTGTATTAGAGAATTCACGAAACGAAATATTGACCCTTCCAACATCCTTAGTTAATTAGTTTAAAAAGTATCGTTTGATAAAAGAAAAAATCTCACTAAGATAACCAAACATGGTAATATTAGTATATTTGGAAAAAGTATCAAATGTTCTCAAATATTGATCATTGTAGTGTTATTAGGTTACTTATTTTTTATCTTGCGTACATTAGAGTACATTGTTAGAACGTGAGAGAAGATTTTTGTTCAGTTATTGAAAGAAGAAAGTTTCCTTTTGAAGGAATTCAGAGAAAAAGTTCTCTGTTTTTATTTTGACATTTTTCCCCCAAATATCTGTTTGAAATAGGTGCCTGTAGTCTGAATGCAGTTATCTATTTTATACCCAGTTAACTTTCTATTTTACTGTTTGAAATTGTCCAATAATTTGTGTAAAACATTATTACTCAGTAATTTATTTATTCTTAAGCCCGAATGCTAGAACAATAGTCAAGTAATTATTACAATTTTTCCAGTATCAATAAATTATATCTATACATAAATATAGG
Source organism: Ericerus pela (assembly GCA_011428145.1). NCBI lineage: Eukaryota > Metazoa > Arthropoda > Insecta > Hemiptera > Coccidae > Ericerus > Ericerus pela. Next base: position 338,178 of record WOFM01000432.1, read on the forward strand.
TATAATTTTGTTAAGATAAGTAATTCTTAAGTCACTGTTGATACTTTCTAAGTATCGATCTTATATTCGGGTCTTAGTCTCTTAACACTTTTGAAATGCTGAAATTTAGTTTATTTTCTTAAACATCAGAAATTGATGCTTAAAAATATCATAAATTATGCCTCACGATTTCGAAAATAAAATTTCTTCTTTTGTATTCTGAAGTTTTTGTTAAAATCTGACTGTTCATTTATTTTTTTATTTGAACTTTTGGTTTAAAAAATTTTTAACCAACAAAATAAAAATGTTGTATTGCTGTATTTCTTTCTATGAAATATTGATTTTTGAGGTCAGATTCTACTTTCAAAATAAGGTTTTCTCAATTTACTCTTGAGGACATTCAAACCTTTAACTTTCACAAATCTTTATCTTTCGTTTCTTTTCCCCAAACTCCTTTCTCCCCTCTAGAAAAAAATGCGTTTTAGCCCTCCAAGCTAAGTCTTCATTCCATTTTTTTCATTGAATTCGTGCTCATTGTCTCGGCATTCTGATTGATAGTTTTACTCGCTTAATTAGTTAAAAGCTAATCTTTAACGTACTTCTAACCTTCTAATTTTAGTATGCTGTTTTAAATTCTGAGAGGCGTTTACGACGTATCAATAAGAGTTTATTGACGTCTATAAACTTCTGTGAACTTCGATAAAATTATATTAGGTTGAATTTTTGTATAGTTTTGTAAACATCTTAGATGGTAGATGTAAATCCGAGATAGACGTGATCATGTCTGGAAACAGTGATATTCTAAAATATCCAATGATAATTTAATAAAATTTAGATAAAATTTCGGTAGATGAGTGAACATTTGTTAGTTAGCGTTAAAATATTGGATTATCAGTGTTACAATCTGTTTAATATACATATTCAAATCACACAATTCTAGCGGAGAATTTCAATTCCGAGATTCAAACGTACAATTGAGTTGAAATTTTGCAGAGACATTGACATATGTTTTTTGGAGATTTTGTGAAAATTTGCCTGAAATCATACCTTTGATTCTCGAAATATTTCTTAGATTCCCTTACGAGACTGAGTTCATATTACTCGTCTTGGAATGAAATCACAATTTCAGTGATATCTCAAGAACCAAAAATACAAATTCAACCGAATTTTTGCAGAATCTTCAGTTAATACCCGTCAATGTCTCAGAAAAATTCCAACTCGATCATACGTTTGTTTCCCGTGATATCGCTGAAACTCTGTTTGGATTGTGTGATTTAAATTATGTAGAAACAAATTATGACATAGATAACCCAATATTTTAACGATAAAGCACATAGACATCACTGTAAATTTATTAGAATGCTTTTAATTACCTACAAATGTCTGTTAACTTCGATAAACTTTATAGACACGTCTTAATTGCTTCTCAGCTCCTCAGAAACTTATTCTATTTCTAATTTTGTTGAGATTTGTTTTACACCATGCTAATTAATGTACTGTCTTGCTTCAGACTGCGGTTTTGAGTCTCACAGGATCAGAATCGTTTTTACTAAAAACTCCGTCCGGTTTCGCATTGCGTCAGCCCCAAATGGTGCTCCAACGTACCTCGACAACGCCGAACGTCGTTCTTACATCCGATCCAGCTGGCGCCACGAACAGCGTCCGTATCCTCACCGATGTTAGTGCCATCAACGGACTGGCCGGAAAAGTGCAGCTTGTCTCTAGCAACACCATCCAAGATCACAATCGAGTGCAAATCGTCAATCCTGGAACGATGTCACTAACCGAGCAGCAACAGCGCGTGCAAATTGTAACGGCGGCCGGTGTGCCCGATCTTGGCAGCATGTCATTAACCACCGAGCAACAAAATCATGTACAAATTTTGACCAATGTTCCTAGTTCTACCACGGCTGAGGTTTCGCTGACGGAGCAGCAGCAGAACCACCGTATGGAAATAATTTCCAATGTTCCTAATAATACTACTAACAACGAGCAGAAAAGTCGCATTCAAGTCGTACCCAGTTCGCGAACCGTATCGGTGACGGAGCAGTTGGTGTCCGACATTTCGCAACAGATTTTGACCAATGTTCCTAGCAGTTCAAATATACACGAACAGAACACGCACCTCATATTCCAGAATAGTGAACGTAATAACGAGCATGTGCATATTTCGTCCAGTGAACGTACGGATGTGCACATAACAGGAAATGCTATTCCAGAAGCAATCTCTAATCAACGATTTCACTTACTACCGAGTGGAGAGTTCGTCTCAGTTGATGATAAAAATGAAATTCATAGGTTGGAGCAACAACTGCATATAGATCAGTCCGATTCGAAACAACATATGCGCACCTCCACTCATTTAGATAATCAGCATCAACAACCTCAGCAACAACAACGGTTTCACATAATTTCAAATTTGGAGGAGCAGCAACGCTTTATGCAGGTGAACGAAGAACAGAATCGAATAATTGTTGAGCATCAACGTGTGCTGAACACGAGCACAATGGCGTTTAATGAACCGCAAAAATGTGTTCAGTTGGTATCGAATAGTGGTGGGTTGGGCAGCAGTAGTGGTGGTGTCGCTGAACAACAGCGTTTGTTGCAGCAGCTCGAGGAACAACGAAAAATTCAAATAATTACGAACTTGCCGCAGCAGCAGTGTATTGTCCAGCTGAGCGAACAGCCGGACGAGGTTATGCTGAAGAATATCGACAGTTTGAAGCAGCTACAGCATTCGTTACAACAGCAACACCAGCAGCGATTGCACGTTACCACCCATCAGGCAACGCAATCGTTACCTTCGAAGCTTGCCATGGACGTTATGAAAGATGGCAGCAGTATGCACAACTTGGTAAACCACCATAACACTATCGCTTCGAACCTCGATTCCAATTTCCACGATAAGTTACCAGAGCCTTTGAATAATGAACAGATGGTAGGTGTCGTTACCGTAGCCAACAATGACGACGCCGCCGCTGCCAAATTAAATAATCAAAATTTGTTGCATCGAGTGAATGCAACAGGAACTGCTTCGCCAACAGCAGCCACAGTAGACTCGATGAAAAATCGCGTTACGTTCGACGTTCGGCTCCCCACGAGCGTCATGAATGGTGTTGCGCACCAAACGTGCAAACCTACCCCGAGGAATAACGTCGTCTCGTCGTCGTGTTCTTCGTCCTCTTCGTCTGTGATAAGCCCCCGTTGCACTCCCTCTCCCCATAGTCCCTTCAGCCGTAGTAGAAGTCCGTCGCACCATTCGCCACAACTGTCACCGGCTGTCGTCTGCTCCGCATCAAACATGATTAGTCCGTCGTGTTTCAGTAATCGGCCCAATTTAACGGTCGTAACGCAGTCTAGTCCTCCTACGTTGTCGTCATCGACGTCGTTGGTAAATCAAAATTCAGAGCACGCTCTCAACCATATGCAGGGGAAACCTTGCACCGCTGTGATATCACATTCGAATAATGGTAGTCTACTGGCTGTTGGTTCGAACAACATGGTCGAGCTGAATGCGAAAACGAATTTACTGTGCAGTCAACAACAGCAACAACACCAGCACCTGCAGCAGCAAATGGCAGACGTTTGCGGTAACGAACGGTTCGTAGCATCATCTGTGAGCAGTCCATCGCTAGGACAGACGAATACCTCCACATCGTCGCCGCCGCTTTCCCTGAACACGCAGCATCAGCTGCAGCATTCCTCCTGTAACAGTAGTCTGACGACGACGACCACGATGACGTCGATTCAAAATCAAAACTCTTCATTTCATGACTCGGTTGCCCAGACTCCACCACAGATCAATCTCATGAGTGGCAACAAAGCGATCGTGCCGCCATGCTCCAAATCGTCTGTTATGCGAAAAAATAAACCGAAAAAGTCGGCTGTTGTCAAGCCCATGGTCTTCCAGTCTGAGGATAAGGACAAGTGTAATGACGGACCCGCATGTCTGAATCCAGTAGCGAACGATGGATCTCATTCGAATGTCGTGCAGAGAGTGCAAACCATTCAACTAACTCCCCAAAAACAACATGTATGAAATTTTCTTTTTAGACTTACTGTGAACTGCTTTTTAGTATTACTTTAAATGCGAGCTAACCTTTTTTGGCGGCATTTTTGCAGAGTTTGAAAGTTGTTCAAGGCCAGATCGCTGTGTTGAGTGGTAAAAAAACGAGGACACCATCTGAGCAAACACTTTTACAAATTCTGTTTAACGAACAACAGAAAATTCTACTGTCCGGCAAGATAATACCGACTGTAAATGGTCAGAATACGCAGGGGTTAACTTTTGTAAGTATAGTTGAAAGCAGCTTTTGTACTATAACATTTATCTTCTGTGCGTACCTTATATCTATGTGTTTAATTTTTTTTTTTTTTGTATCGTTATGAAACACTTTCGTGGCATTACTATGATGTTAATAATGTTTTTTGTTCTTCATCAAACCCATTATTTTTTGAGTTATACGAGAAGAGAACACCGGTAATATTCAAGTATACTAACACGAATGCTGAAATTAATTTTTTTCAAAGAGTAGAAAAACGATTTAAATTTAAAAAACTTGGGTAAGAAAATAATTGCTTTCTATGCAAGGCTCTTCTTAGGAAATATTTGTTATCACCCGAAAATGTTGGAAAGAATTATTCATCTTTTTATATTAAATCGAGTTGAAAGATCTATAGTTCTTATATAGCTATAACATTGCTATACCTTCAATCAGTTTTGAGTTAACAGTATTTGATCATTCCTAATATTTTCAGGTTTCCACTCCAGTACGTTTAGTGCCACCTCCTAGCACTCCACCTAGTCCGCATCCACCTAGTACTCCTCCAACGTGCAACAAGGCTACGTCTCCACTGCATGTCCAAGTAAGCAAATGTAACTTATTTATACTCGTATTTTGCGAATTGACGCCGTGAAATATCTAATTAGTATCAATATTCAAATTAAAAGCGTTTCAGGGTAATTTTATATTTTATTTTCAATCAACTTATGAATTTTTCATCCAGTAAAGAACGATGTTTTCCGGTCAGACATGCTGGCGCTAAATAGACAACCATTATGTACCACTTGACGTACTTTAAACTACGTTTATAAACGCCATCATTGTGAATTTAAGGGATGACTTTATCAAATGTTGGAAAGTACGCACAAAACGCACTCAGGTTGCCTACTTTTTCGCCAGCATGTCTTGACATTAAAAAGTACATTGGGCTTGTGGAGCTTTACTGGTCCAGAAGTGAGATCATGAAATTATCAACTTTGATAAAATTGTTAAGTTGAATTACTAAATTTATCAATTGATAAAAAACAAAAATATATCTACCGCGCATCAACCACGGTAAGTATTTTCCTAAAATGTCAAATTTTGTAATGGCTACCACTCGAAAACCAGTGGACCGATTTCAATCAAATTCAGTACCAAACCAGACCCTAATAGTCTCTAACTGCCGTAAAAATTTCAAGCTAAAATCTTTTAATTCACGGGAATTATCGTGAAGGCAAAATGATGGGTTTTCAACACCTTGAAAACCCCTTCTTCCAAAACTAGCGAATGAATTTCAAAAATTTTAATACGAATGTGTAACTCATGAAAGCTTTTAACTCTATCCCTAGTTTCATTGCCATAAGTCGAATAGCGGAGGCTCCACAGACTCCCAAAAAGTGCCAAAATGAGCAAAAATTGAAAATATATTTATATATTGTGTACAGAAGAATTTGAGTGACATGTATATTCGTGATCTATGACTCATAATGAAGGCTTTTCCACAGGTCCTGCCCCCAGTTCCCGCCATTGCACTAAATGCAATAGTTGTATTTTCCAAATTTCGTTGATAATTTAAGAACGTACCTATGTGTACTAAAGTCTTACAAGAATTCATCAATAAGACTAGTAAATATAAACAACAATCTTCAGTAGAACCAATTCGGCAGTAATTATGACTTTTTCATAGAATTTACTCACTTAAACTCCTGATTTTTTCTTATAATAAATGGAAATTGATATTAATATCGAGTGCATTTGTGATCGTTAATAACCATTAGTCGCAAAGAGCTGAAATTTTTTGTGAAAATATATGTATATTTGCTGAAGATACTGTAAAAATTTCGTTGAAATCAAATGATTATTTCTTGAGACATTGCTGAAATTTTGTTGGATTGTGAAATTCAATTGATGAATTTGATCTACTTACTTGAGCGATTCTAGCAGCATCTTGACAACTACACGTTCGATTTCAAAAAAATTTTCACAGAATTTTTCTATATTCTATGGATAAAATTTGAAAAATCGGTTTAACCTTTAACCTCATGAAGAACATAAATACGTATTAAAATATGCGATGTAATCATATAATTGGTCATAAGTGATTTAATTTACGATTCTTTAAACGAATTATATTTTGACTTCTAGGTGGGTACACAAACAACATTGGATGAACCCGTTCTTGTTACCACGCCATCAGCGCCATCTCCTCCTATCGTTCCTGCTCCTCCTCCTCCACTACCACAACTACTTTCTCCTCTTCCGCCTCCTCCAAGGGAACCTACTCCTCCACCTCCAGCGCCAGTGCTACCACCTGTTCCTGTATTGAGTCCTGCCAAAAGAGCAGCTTTGTAAGTACACCATTTACTTTAAATTTTTGACTACGTTGTAGATTGCATATATAACACGGTATGTCATAATTTTCATGCTCGAACAGGATTACCGAGCAGTCGGAAATTGATCAACGTGCCGTTGCACAACCTGATACGAATTCACATTTTAATTCGATCAGCGATGCTTGTAAACGTTTACTTAAGTATCATTGCTTAGACGAGCCGATACTCAGTGAGAAGGATTTGGAAAAAGCAGATGAGATTTTCGAGGCGACTGCCAAACATTTATTGGACAAGAACGCGCAAATGTTGAATAAGTACAGTTACTTGCTGTGCAAAGAGAGTATGGTGAGTACATACTTTATTCGTGGGTTCGAGTCTTCGATACTATTTGAAAACAGAAGAAAGAAATAGCAAAAACTTCATAGTACAGATATTTCAGTGACTCGTGTTGTATTTTCGTCAAACTATTTACGGCTGTAAGTCACAAATTTCGTACCCAAGCATTGTATAACGTTAAATTTTAATTCCACATTAGTTTCTTTCAATAAATCTATTTATCTATATTGTGGAATAAATCTTGTGTCATCTCAATGTTTCATGTTTTTTAAGGCTTGCTTGGTTTGAATTTTATTTTTTCGAAAGATCCTTTGTTGCTACGGTTTTTCGTAAGTGTGGGAAGAACAATTCCTCTGTTAATTTTTATTTTAGTGCCTCAGATTAGATTTAAATTCTCTACTCAGCGTTTTAATAGAATTTGCAAATGAAATTAACCATTCCTCTTCATAGTGTTTAGTCAACATAATATTTACAATAAAGTGAATTAACGAAATAGTCGAGAGAAAACTTGATACATTTCTTATTTTTGATAAACTATCACGAATTCCCTTGTCAGTATATATATATATATTTTTTTTTTTCGTTTGCAGAGAGAAGTTCAAACATCCGAACTGATTATGTTGAATCGAATGTTCGTCGCTGATGAAACACAGTTGCTGGAACAAACGAAAGCTGAATTGAACTCCAGTAGCAATCCACCAACTACGTGTTCAATAGCCAGTGAGTACGACTATATGGTTTTTCTGCGTTTGTCTCCGTTTCACGTCTTTCTAACCGAGAAAAAAAAATGTTATTTTATCGTAGCTCAAGTCGATGTTAGTTCACCCCCACCGACTTTACAAGAAGAGCTGCCATCGCTGGAAACATGCCCTGTTGCCGATGAACTCGACGCTTTCATGAATTCGCCACCCCAATTCGAAAACCATCAAAAATTGAAACGTCATATCAAGGACGATAACGACCCGGATGACACCTCCAGGCTGGATTCTAAAAAGCATTGCCCGGACCACGATGAGTTGAATGCGCAAGTGCAAAGTGCCATCGACAGCATACTAAATTTACAGCGTAGCGATCCGGCCACCGATGAAGCTGTTCGCAGTATTCTGTCTTCGTAGCTAGAAATGAAAGAAATGTTGGTGGAATATGTGTAAATTTTTGCAGAAACTGACGTGGTAAAGGTCAGATTGGACGATCAAATTCGCTCACTTGCTAATTTCTTACTCTTCACCTAAAGCTTCAACTTGGTTCGTACTGATGTTAAATAATTAAGTACGATTTTAGCTTACATAAATTTATTCAGATTTCATTTCGGAATACTTTTTCAAAGTTTTCTGTTTGCTGTATTTCACATTATTAGAGCATTATTAGATTTAATAAATAACTGATATGCGTTAATAATAGTTCAGAAAGTTGCTTACACTTATAATTACTGTATGTGCTTAGTCTATTCAAGTGTGAAGATTTATAAAGAGCATTCCATAATTAAGGAAAAAATCAATACTTGAGCTAATCTTCGATATCAAAATAGTGAACAAGTTCAATTTTTAATGCTTTTTACATTTTGAGTAGTTTGATCGTCTGAAAGTGCCTTGTCGTTGACTATTGTTACCAATGCTTGAACGGAGGAACGAGTTCAGTGATAATCGTTTGAATTTTTTTTTTTTTTTTTAAAAAAAAGAAATTAAGAGAAAAGTTTTAATTCCTGAATAATTTGTTTTATTTTGAAATTGAAAAACATTCTGATTTATTTATTTTTGGTTTGCACATTCTGAATAACTGTATTATTCATGTATATGATTTTTTTTCTCATTTTGTAGTCCGTACATAACTGTTGGAAAACTGTATTGTAGGTGTTTTTTTAATTTCTTTTTTCTTCAATATTTGTTTTTCTTTTTCTTAAATTTGAGTAGCTTCTTTTTAGGAATTCTATTCACGAGCATTCATTTACGTTGGATCTCACAAATACAATGTCTACGCGAAGAGAAAGACATGAATATGTGTGCAGTTCGATGAAACATTTGATAAGTTAGTCAATTTTATTTTCGTTTTTCGTCATGAGTACGAGATAAGTTGGCATTCTAGTCTGCATTGCCAGTTTGTCTGCCTAAGAATTATTTGTAAAATTAGTTTTTATTAGTTTTTGTTTTTCAAATATTTTTCTCTTGATTCAAAATCAGATTATGCTAAATTATTCGTTTTCTTGTGAATTTCGTAAGTGTAAAAGGTTTTGGTTGCTTCGTTTAATGAATTTTCTGTGGTTTTGGTGATCGAGTTAATAATATCTATGATTATTTACCCATTTTTCTCAATTGTACAGCGGGTGCTTAATAGGCGGAGGTTTCATAATGTATATTTATTCGTACTTCCGTGTTTGCGTTGTTAAAAATTTGTGGCTGACGAAATTGTTTTTATTTTTATTTGAATTTTGACAACGTATTTAATATTTCAGAAGTTGTTTGTGTAGAAGCGGAATATATTAGTATTTCACTTCAGTTCTACCGACTGTCGGTTGCTCTCCGGTTGTATCTCCTTCAGGCAAGAGTTTCGAACTTGACAAACGATGGTATTTATTTGAAATGTATTGAAGGTTTACTCTCACTTTGTTTCCGTACTTTAAGTCGGATTAATAATTTTTGGCCCTAAAGATGTTCTATTTTTTATAATTTTTTATCGTATCTTCATTGTTTAAAATTTTGGAGGCAATTTTTACTTTAATTCCAAAGAAGCAAAACATGCCTAATTTTCTGCGTGACTTGGCTTCGTAATCGGAAGGTTATGAGTTCGGAACCGTTCGCCGTCACATTCCCAACCTAAAATATCGGGTCATTCGATTCGTTATGGGTAATCCAGACCTCCTGTAACTGATTGAAAAGTTCATGTTGGTAGACCATTGGCCACCGAATCTCGATTCCCCCTACCACAGTCCTATATCGGTGTATGTAGTATATCCTCCAGCAAAACACTGGGTAAAATGGACAAGTAGCCAAAAGTCCGAAAAAAAAAGAAAAATATGTTCAAGAAATTGAAAATTTTTTTGTGTAAATTTGATCATGCTCGTAGCCGAAAAATGAACAATTTTTCGTATGAAGTAGGAGCTATTCTTCTAAGCTGAATATATGTTTACAAAATTTGAAGCATTAATTTGATATAACAAAATGTTCCTGGGATTCCTACTATCCCTCTTCTAAATTATCGAATCTTTGTTGTTTTTTTAGGGAGGTTTTTGTTTTTGTTTTGTTTTTTTCAGTGGAATTGTTCTGTGAAAACATGTAACACTTTTGTCTGATTACACCAAAAGTCAGAGATACCCTTTTTCGCCTTCTTTGAATACTTTTCGTGGGTCTACTGCCTTCAGATATTTATTTTGTTTTTATTCAGTGTCAGATTCAATGTTTGAAAAAAGCAAAGGTTGAATTATGTTGGAAACCAAAAAGTGTAAAACAATTTTAATTGCAGCATTGGAAAAACCTGTTAAAAAACGTTCGTTTAGATTATGAAGCCAATAAACCTTATTCTTGATTTTTTATTTAAAATTTTTGAATGTTATGGTAATTTAGTTGGTTCGAAAAAAAATCCCTCAGATTAATTGATGTTTATTTTCGTGCCAGCCGCATTCTTGTGAATTTGTTGTTTATATTTCTGGTGGAATCACGCCTCAAAATTTATGAAGGGAAAATCCAAAATTAATTTAATTTGGTTAGAGTCAGTTATTCAGTAGGGGATAAATTTAACTCTAAATTTGAGAATGTACCCGAATTAACTCTTGGAAATCGGAGAGATATCTTCAGATTAATCGTAACTCAGCATGTAAAGCTGACCCTTCTCAAGCATGAATGAAAACCACCTGTTTTTAGTCAATTCCATCCGCTGATCGGAAATTTTTTGGTCACGAAAAGTCAGAAAGAGAATATGTTTGAGTTATTTCATTTAATGGAAACACTCTTCAGTTTGAAGATTATTCTGTTGAACGATAATATAAAGCTATTTATTAGCTTCAACTATCTTGCTATAAACTACAGTGAAACCTCGATGTAACGACCATAGATAAAACAAATTTCTTCAATATAACGAACGGTTAGTCCGGTCCTTGAATATTCGTATGCTTACCTAGGTACTTGATGAAAAGAATTACTGATATAACGAACCATTCTTTCGGTCCCACGAGGATTCGTTCTATCGAAGTTTCCACGACCACTGTAATACTAAGATTTCTTTTTTGAAGAACGGTATCTTACGATTTGAACTGCTAGTGAGTGGTTCGTGTTCAAATTAATTGTTTGGATACAAATTTTACCTTTCCTAATCAATTTTGTACATTATTTTCCTTGACTGTGGCTTACGCTTTACTAAAATAATCTTTCATTACGATCTTCTCTTCTTTTGTCATATTGAGTTTACCTGTGTGCGTATCTTACAAAAATTATTCAATAATTTTTAATTTGAACCATTTCCCTAGTATCCCTACCCATTGAAAAGTTAAAAGAACGGCCATAGTAAACGGAACTGTTTTCATAATTTCAATTTTCTTTTATGTGTTCTGTATTGAATCGATTTTTTTTTTCCTCAATTATAAAATACTTTATTTTATTTCAATTGTTACTAGTACACGAATATTTTAATTTGCGCTGGCGCTTTTCATATTTTCAGTATGAATGCATTTTATCCGTGTTTTTCACCAATATCTTCTTTTTTTCTTTTTTTTTTAATTAGTGCATTTACATTTAGCCTCTTTTCTTTCTGTTTCCTGTATACTTCACTTTTTCCCCTTTTTTGAAAAATTAAATGTAATTTTTATGAATTTCTTTTTATTGATAAGACCAATTTTTTCGAATGGAACTAATATTATTTTATTGGATTATTTTCGTGTTTTGAAAATTAATTTTAATTGTATGTAATTGTTTTGTTTTACGTTCTGTCTAATTGTGAATTGGCAAGCACTTCGTGACGATTAGATTTTAGAATTGCGGAGAAAAGTTTAAAGGAGGCATTACTGTATCATTCTGTCGTTTGTGATATCTTCTTAGGTAGAAAAAAAAAATTAGAATAAATTCGTTTTTGCATTGATCTCCGGCAGGTGGCCTAGCCTATCGATAACTGGCTAAAATAAAGTTCCATTTTTTTCATTGTAAAAATGTAATTTTTTTTTTATCTCTTATTAAGTACTGACAGATTTTTGGTCCTAGGATGTTCCCGTTCTAAAATTTATTTTCTCTCGCCCATCCTTTTTGATCTCATTCTACTACAAATATTTATATGGGAAGAAGTGAGGAGCCCTGAGACATGAAACGTAATGACTAATGGGACACATTAACTGCGCCTATCTAACCAAATCTTATCGTCTAAGTTAAATTTTATTTTAATGTCGTAGCATTTTCGATGAGTACATAAATATGTTCTCTGTCCGCTTTTGAGGAGCAACCAGACGTAGAATAGGAGAATAATAACAATTCGCAAAATAATTTTTAGGAATTCCTCATTTCTTTACCAAGTTAGAAACTGTGAATGAGTAGAATAGCTTGAAAATGAAGTTTTTCTAGAGTTATTCACGATTTAATTGAAAATTTTCGAATAAATTTTAGCAGTATTATTGTTGATAAAATTGATAATATTCTATTGATTTAGGGGCCTAAATCAAAGGTTGAAGGTTTATTATTTTGTAGACTTTTCGGAACCTTTCCCCCGCTCCCTCAAAAAACTTAGCCTTTTGGCTCTGACTGCATTTTAATAGAATGCTTGTCTTCAGTTTTGTTTCGCTCCCAAAAATATTCGTCTGGAGACACTTTTCTCCCTCTCTTTCTTATCATTTTTTATTGCTACGATCACTATTTGCCCTAGTTTTTTTGTCTATATGACTGAATAGAATTTTTTTAAATTTAGTTTGAATCACGGGGCGTAGTTATTGCGCATCAGCTCTCATGTTTCTGTTGTTCCATTAAATGATTTGATATTGCAGATATGTGTATCATAGTGATTTAAATATATTTTCTACCCTAAAAATTAGCTCTTTTGACTCAATAAATTTCTTCTGCAGGCATTCGATATGTTTAAGACAAAGATGTATTTTCGTGATAAATACCTGAAATGCGTTATGCAAATTAATAACTTTTTACAGATGGAAAATTAGGAATCAACCTTTCAAATCAGAAATTTTGACGATCTTTGGCACTCGAGTCAGTGAAAAAATTTTAATTGCTTATCCGAGGTATGTGAGGTGGAGAAATATTCCTGCTCTCATCCGAGTTCATGTCCGATATTTTTATCGTTGTATATGAATGAATTCTTGAGGGAAAGGGAAAGAAAAAAACATCGCTTAGAACCTTTATGACCCAAACCTAACTACATTGAAATCTGGTTATCAAGAAATCGCTCTTCACTTTTTCCCAAATGAATTGCAGCCATCTGTCTCTTTTCTGAACTACCTCCGCGACTCTATTCTTTTATTTGTTTCGAAAGGTCAATGTCGCCTCATTTTTGTTCAGAAAAATGAAACTGTCTCCATAATTTGTCCGAATGCATTAAGAATTAGAAACTAGTCTTTCTGTTAGAACTTTTTTAATTTTATTGATATTTTGGTATTTTGTTAATGCTGCTTGTACGAGTGTTCGTCTATAATGAAACAGAAGAAGAATAAAAAACAAGCAAAATATGTACTTACTACTGCCTTAAAAATCAAAAATTCGTGCAGATGGGAATGTGTGCGATGAAAATTTTGGATTTGTTTGTATTAACTATTTGACGCTCCTTATGGTTGTACTGATCGAGCTTGGCATTAGTAGCTTTTAAGTAAAATGTTCATGTGTACCTACTGTGATAGTAATTTTCTCTCCTCCCTTTTTCACTAAACAATAGAAAAAAATTAATTTGTCGCATTTTTTCATTTGTTGGAATATGTAATTCAGTTGGCGATGTTAGTATTAACCTTCGCATTGCCTGTATGTGTACACTAGAAAAATATTTAACCTAAAACGAATCATGTGTTGGAAGTTGAAAATGCGATTTGCCGAAAAAATTTATAATACTTTCGAAAACATTATTTTTATTGACGCCGACATTCCTGTACACGTAAAAAATACATAAATATCTGTATAATATATTTTAAATAACTATATGTTGACCTCATAAATGCGAACACATTATCGAATGCATCTTTTTTAAAGTTCCTCAAAATAGTTGTGAGCTACCAGCTTGTATTTTGTAATCGAAATTCCTGTATTGTTAAGATTTTTTCTTCTTTTTCCAATTTTAAACAAATTATATATTATTTTTATGATTTATATTATTTTGTATTCCCGGTAACGAATTTTTTTTATGCTCCACTTATCGCGCATTCATATTGCCCCATTTTTCGTTCTCAGTTTCAAAAAAGTACAAATCTCAAATAATTTCAGTGCCTTAAATGTTTTAATTAACTCAGGCGCGATTTGTGTGTTAAAGAATTGCTTTAGTGTTGCTTTGTTAGTTTTTTTCATTTTATAGCTTACAAACGCAAAGAAAACGTGTGTTTAACAAAAATATATATATATATATATATATTAGCTAGAATAGCAATAATCCCTTCTTCATTTCTCTTTTTGCAAAATTTTCTCTTGTTTAAAAATTAAGGTTGTGAATATATATTTTTTTTTGTTTCTGAGGTAACAGATCTCATGATTTATGTGTAAGTTTTAATTGTAAATATTGGACGAATACTGTGTATTTGAAAAGAAATTTTATCGAAATGTGTACATATTGACGTATAAAATGTTTATATTTTTTTTTTTTCTGATTTATTGTGTAGGAACTGTATTCATATGTATATTTTAAATTCGAATGTGTATGTGTAAATGAGTGTACAAATTTTGAGTATGAAAAGGATAACAATGTTATAAAAAATTTTTGTTTTGTTTCTTTTCAATTTTTTATTTTTCGTATCGTAGAGTATTCACAAGAGAATTTTTAAATGTAATTAAAAAGAGTGAAGTTTGATTTTTCGATATTTTTAGCCGGTAGCTTGATGATAGCAAGACGTTATCAATATTTATAAAAAAAATAATTGTTTTTAAACTTTACCAGCCTTCTCATATTGGTCGAAGAAGTTTTTTTCAGCTCAAGTTAATTTTTTTAAATTCTAAATTAAACAACAAAGTGGTTGAACACAGTTTTGTGCGGTGGAAAAATAAGCGAACGAATAAGCATTATTATTGAGTGTACTCTTGGTGGTGGAAGTGAAACCGAATGAAGTTAATTAGTTGATACTGGATGCGTGAATTGTAAACCTAACATTTTTTTCTTCCTTTCGCAAAAATTTTGTTCATGCAATTGATGCAGACTTGTAAAACGAATTAAATTTCTATTGTAAGAAAATTCAAATTATCCTTCATGCATGAAAATTGACTAAAAATTCCGTGTCTGGTCAAAGTTAGTATCCTTGTCCGCTTCTGATTGCTGTTTCGAATTTATGGATGTTACAAACATTCGCTTCTCTCAATTCCTTTAAAAAAATGTGAAATTCTACATTTTCACAAACATTTATTTTTTGTAAGTTATACCTATTGTATTTGTATAAAATTAGAAGAAAAAATAAATAAGAAACTAGAAAATAGTAAGTATTGGCAACATTAGTGTTGAGCAATAGTAGTACCTACAGTCGAAAATCATCGAGGCACTGCATTGCAAAAATGTCACTGGTCTTCCAATTAAATTTTATTCAATAATTTCAATTTCAAAATTCCTCTATTTTCCATTCGATGAATGAATTCCTTTGTTGCATGCAGATGTGGTTATGATTATAAATTTTATTTTTAATTGGGGAAAAAAATTAAACAGTATCCTGAAAAGCTGTATAATACAAGTACAATTCGGTGACTTTTTTTGTTGGAAATTAACACGCAAAATTAAATTTTTCGGCATAGGTAATGTATTTTAAAATTTTATTTACCTGCTCTACAACGTGATCTGGTTTAAAAAAAAAGTTTTTTGAAATCATTTTTTTTTAAACGGTGACCTTTTTATGTATAGGCTATTGTTTAAATTATGATTTTTCCTAAAAATTCTCAATTATTCTGGGATTTATAGGGAAACTATATTGTCCCTGGTATCTATACCACATATATCTATAATAACCTATTCCAAAAAACAACTCTACCCCTAATGAAATTTCCGACCTGTTCGGATAGAATTCGAATTTCTGGCTCCATTTTTGAAGCGAGCAGCAGAATTTTTTCAAAATGGTATTCATGATCAACTAAGTATTAATACAAGAGAAAACTCCGAACCCTCTAAAGTAGAATAATTTAATAACTTTTCATGAATTAACGAAAATTTTCTCGCCCCTCAAAATCTGCTGCCCGAAACACTGTAGTACCATATGAGAAATATGGCACCAGGGCCTCGATGGAGGAGGGGAATAGAATACTAATGGTACTGGCCCGGATTCTCTCACATGACCCGGAAGAGCCCAAATTTTAAAATAATTAGCAATATTCAAGTGAGTATTTAAAGAGAGTGTCAGGGGGTTTGGATGTCAATTCCCCCAAGGCTAAAAAGAAACAAAACCGCAGAAATACATTTTACAGAAGACAGAAAATACCTACGATATTTCTTTTTATAAAACTTCTACAAAGAAATCCTGCATCTGGCAATAAGAAGGCCCATAAACTTATTACCTCTAGATCCAAAATTTCTGTCCAAGGCCCTGCATGGTTTAACTGATCAGAATCAAAAGAACTTTGTTGTATCAGAAAAATTAATGAAAATTTTGGTTGCAGTGTATACTGCATATACCTCGATCTTCGATATTTTCCCATTTAATTTCACATACAGTATAAGTCAATTATTGTTACTAAAATATAAAAAATAAAAAATACATGAGTGCTGCTGTGGCCATAACTCATGAAGGATTGATGTTTAAGCTTGGAAATATACAAATAAAACTACAACAGTAAATTTTCCGTTACCTAATGTGTGTTTCTCATTTTCTTTATTTTTAAACAGCTAAAGATGTTAGAAAATAGTATATATATTGAGGTTTCTGTTGCAAATTGCAACTCGTTAAGAATTGCTCATGATCGAATTGCAAATGCTATTTTTCCCAACACGTGCACCAACAATCGCATTTGTAAATAGGGAAGGTATCTGATTGGTTGAATGGAAAAAGCCAAACATTTTTGTTGCAGAAGCAAATACTTTTTTAATGTGATAACATTTTTATTTTCTATATGGGATCTGTTTTCGAATTCGATGTTTCTTTATTTTCCTATTTTTTCCACACATCGATAAAATATCGATATTGGTTTACATGCATTTTCCATTTAACATCGAAAAATATAGATTTTTTTATATATCGAATTTTTATAAACCAGATCGATATTTATTTACATGTATTTCTCATTTAACATCGAAATCGAATTTTTATCAATATATTAAGTAGCTAAAATATTTACTGGAAGAAAATCGGTCGGTGAATCGAGTAGAATCCATCTTGGATTAAAGTCAAATAATATGAAAATGTTATCACATTAATTGTAATCAGCTTCAGCCACTGATACTGACCACTAGTTTTCTCCTTGATTGAAAATTATATATTTTGAACCTTGAAAACAAATACCAAATCCCGCATTTTGTTTGCGACATATGTTGCAAAAAATTGTATAGATAGTAGATTCATCCAAAATTTTCTCCTTTTTTCAATGGTAACAACCTCACAATCAGTTCTCTAATTAAAATAAGGACTGTGGAATCGTTGTGTGCAAGACAAGAGGTTTCTAGATTCAAAAAATGGCAAATTTTCCTTTTTTTGTTCATTTATTTTAAAACTACTAATGATGATGATGGCAAAATTATATGAATGGTAGACTTGTGAAAATTTTCTCCTCTTCTCAATGATACTAACCTCAGCTTTCTAGCTGAAATAGAAGCTAAAGAATCATTTATAGTCCATCCAACAAAAGATGGTTGTTCTGCCGCAAAATGTTTCCCAATTTCAATTTCTTTTGAATCATTTTACTTCAATTTTCACATATTTTATTTTTATATAACAACAAAGAAATGTGTGGCAACAATGTAGGTACTTAAAACTCATGTAAAATATATAAAGTCATTGTAGTTAATGCAAGTTGTGCTCTATCCTTTGACTATATAGTACTGATCCTGTAAAGCTCCTTAAGCCTCCCTGGTACTCGTACAAAACACAAATTCCTTTCATCATTCTTCCATTTTATAGTTATTTGAACTGTGCACTTTCCAACATTCATCATCATCATGTCATCAGTGGAGCATCAAAAAGGGATTTTGAGGTAAAACCCTCACAGAGCTAAAAAAAACTTGGAAAACAAGAAAAAAAAGGGGCCAATAAGGTCATAATTTTAGCTGTTATATTTTTCTGTCACTTCCCCTCTTTAAAAGATGTTTTGACAAAAGTCAGACCGAAAAAGAAAAATAGAAGTCTTCAAAAAATTTAAACGTAAATCAGGAAAAAAAATTCAAAATCTGTTCCAGAAAAAAATTCTTACTGCGTCTTAAGAGAGGATCTGCCGCAATAAAAAATCACCAAAACAGAAAAAAATACACTATTTTTAGAGGTCAAGCCTTTTTTTCTTGGCTAAAAGGGGTTTCAGACCCCCAGGACCCCATTATATACACCCTTGTGCATTACTGCTTTTCATCATTGTTCAAACCTATTATCAAATACCTGTAACACTTGGGAAGTGGAGGCTCCACAAAGAGTGCCAAATTTGCCTCATATTATCACAGTCTGAAAAGAGGAAGATGGATTTTTCTCAAATATTTTTCCATAAGAAAAGAAAAGTGTTCAAATTGATTTTCTTAGAATAGGAAAGACTTTAATATGGATGATCACTAATTGCTAAAAGATAATCTTTAAATCCTACCTAATTGTAAAGATAAAACTCATTTTTAAAAGAAATTTTTTCATTACAATTACCCATTTGTACCTTTGAGGATATATATATACATGATGGAGATGACATGCTACTGTTTTTCAATAGTATTAACTGTTGTTAACATCTACACCAAGCACATGTACACTGGCATATGAAATACCCCAGATAAATCGACATCAACCAATCAGAATAATCAAATTCTCCAGAATGGAGTAATTTATACGCCTGTGTTTATAAAGAAATGCACTTAGCAATTTTTTTCTTTGAATCAGATTTAAAAAAAAAACAAAACAAGTGGTGTCGGCTGTGCTATCCATAGGTGCAACACCAAAACCACTTTATGTCGTCTTCATCATATATTAAACCCCCGTAGATACAAGTACAGCAATACACCATTTTGTATCCACAATCTATTTCACATAATAATTTCAGAATTTCTGCTATATCTCAAGAACCAATTATACAATTTCAGTGAAATTTTCAAAAAATCTTTAGCAAACGTATGTTAATATGTTTCAACAAAATTTTAGCTTTCTATAACCAATGGTTCTCTTGCAGTTGCATTCAGTAACTTCGATTGTATAGCCATAAAATTAGTAAGACAATCTCAAACTATTAAAATTTCTGAAATTAAAGATAAATATCAATGAATTCACTTATAAGCTATTGGATACAAAATGGCGTATTTCCGGGCTCGTATCTGTAGGGCTTTATCATACATATATCCTCAAAGATATTAAATACCTATACCTAAACTATTTTCATATTTCATCTATTATCCTGTTTTCAGCCGATTGCTATTCTCGCCACCGAAGTGCGTATCTTTTGCCTCCAGCCAGTCACTTTTCCATAAGATATTCGAATATTATACCGACTTGGTTCGTACTTCTTCGTTCATTAAAAACGAATATGTTTGCGACAGCATAAGAAAAATTCATTAAATAATATTGGGGAAAAAAGGAAAATAGAAAAATATTTTAAAATTAAAAATTATGTAAGTAACTACGTAAGTAATATTTTTCCTTTTTCGTATTCATCTCGTCATGGATCATGACCAGCTTATTATTTACCTCATCACGTGGTGGCTGGGGTACCTACGTATTTATAAACAATATATATACGTTAAGTACGCTTTGTGGTTAATCGGCGAGTTGATCGTTGGCGAACAAGAAATAAATAAGTTTCGCCGTTTAGCGTTTTTTTTTTTTTTTTTTTTGAACACATACAGGCAATGAACAACGTGCTGCAGACGCAAAGACATCGTATTAAAAACTCGCAGATATAATATCATGCCATTATTGCTGCTATATATACGCTACGAAACACATTTTCATTTCGGAGGTGCGTGCCATGTGGTGGCACTCCTGAATCGCATCCCCTTCCCATAGGGAGATCTTCAGCGGTGTATCACGTGGAAATTCCAGGAGCATGGGCGAAACCCGCAGCAAACGTTTGATGACGTACGCTCGGTCGAGACGCCGTGAGTGCTCTTCGAAGGTCCGCGAACCCTTCGTATGCCTTACCCTGTGGGTTTTAAAGGCGCCTCCGTATATAGGCACCACCCGAGGTGGTACGCCAGTTCTTTTTTTCAAAAAAACTACGTTTTGTAAAAGAATATTATTCCATTTAAATTGCGAGTGCACTATCAACGTAAAAACTTGCGTAATATTG
This sequence comes from Ericerus pela, assembly GCA_011428145.1. Taxonomy (NCBI): domain Eukaryota; kingdom Metazoa; phylum Arthropoda; class Insecta; order Hemiptera; family Coccidae; genus Ericerus; species Ericerus pela. The sequence goes on from WOFM01000432.1 coordinate 358,641, forward strand.
TAACTGCGCTGTATGAAGTATTATTATGTGCGTACCATCAAATTCTTTGTATTGCTCGAATATTTAAATTGCGGAAAAACGTAGAACGTACCTCTAAAACAAAAAAACAATAAACGAGAGCTAAACAGAAAAAAATAAACATTTTAAAATTTATCCAGGGAAGTATGAGTAGCAACTGTAGTCTGGAATTAATGAAGTCTCGCGTTCTGTCAATCATGAAAGTAAAGTAGGTATATATATATATATGTCAATTCTGTCCAATTTTATGACAAAACTTCTAGCTGCAGAAATTTTAACAAGGTCATTTTTCTCTTATCAGAATATTTATGTTTTGAAGTTGGTTCAATTTTTTGATGAAAAAATACAACCTATTTTCAGTTCTTTTTCGTTTCCTTCCGCGTTGCGGCAGTTTTTTAAATAAGTACAATTCAAAAACTATCTTATCAATTTGAGAAAAAAGAAAAATCATACGGGACCACCATGAGATCACCAATCACTCGCCAACTATCGTATAGTAATGGGTAGTTCGTTCACGAGTTAGTTCTTTTGAACGAATCCTAGAAGTGAACTAATCGATTATTTAGTTCACTTCTAAATGAACTAAGTAGTTCATTAGTTCTTTTTTTTTTTGATAGTTCTCTTCTCAGTTCTTATCAGTCTACTCTACTCGATCCGTTGATCGAACTGAAGTTTAAGTAAGTAGCAGTCGATGAGTGAGTCAAACAATTAACTAATAGTTGTAGCATGAATTTGTGAATACGAGTCGATCATAATATCATATAATAAATCAGTTGATTTAAATGATATGAGCCAATCATGAATCAGCTGATTGAAGTGATCGAGTTGAAAAATTTACTGAACTACTGAACTATAAAATTGATTAATTTATAGAAAAGTGCATAGTTATGATTCTCTTGAAAGTCTTTTCTATTTTCAGAGTAAAATACGAGAAAAAAACTTTAGTTTTTTAAAAATACGGAATTGGCAAATTTCTTGTGAGTAAGTTTTGATGAAAAATTTCACGTCCAAAGATAAATATGATAGCGTACGGTTTACATTACTCTCATAAAAAAAATTATTTTAATTATTGTTCTATTTAGAATATCAATTTTTTAATTCTACCCGCAAACAATTTTCGGCTATCTGGCAAAAAAATTAGGAGTCTCCACTGCTAATTTTAGCAATACTTTAGTATTTTTGCAGCTAAAAACCAATGCTAAATTAGCAGTAACTTCTAATTTGGCACACCTTTTATGGCTAATACACTACATATTCTACAGCTAACAATTTTTATAGATGTCCGTATTTTAAGAGCATCTCTGCTAAATTACAGATATAATTAGAAGTGAGCTGGCTGTATTCTGGTTGTAGATTGTGGCTCAAGAGGATGTTACAGCTAAATTTGCTGCTAAAATACGGATATTCATGAAAAATTGTTTGCTGTAAGATAGCAGTATTCAAGCTGTAAGAAGTGTCCCAAATAAAGAGATACTTACTGAATTTAACATTGGTTTGGTGTGCTGAAATTTTGAAATACCACTAAAATTAGCAATGGAGACTCTAATATTATACCATCTCAAAGAGATACCATTTTTTCCAAATCAAGCTGGTATTAATATTGTTCATTTAAGCTGAAAGTTTGGTTATTGTTTGTGATAAGAGACATGCAAAAGGGGATTTGAAGGAGTCACAACTTACTCCTTTATATGCTCTTTTTTTTTTTTTAGAGGATATGGGTTTGATGTCCTCTGATAAAAACTGTAACGCATAAATAGGAAAATACAATGGTTCTTAAAGGAAAAAATAAGTTACTTTTCATTATTATAACGCCCAAGCTGTAAATAACTTGAAAATTGTTGAGAAATCTGCCAATGTGGACTGAGACTAAGATTCTACATCAAATTTTCTATTTGACATAAGTGGGACATTGCTCAAAGATGGAGAGTCACCATTTTCAAATTTTAGTCTTGAAGTTTCATGAAAAAATATATAAAAAAAACATGATTGTGCATTTTTTATGAAAATAATATTAAGGAATAAAAATATGATTATACATGTTTTATGAAAACACTATTAAGGAAAAAGCATTGGAAAAATGTCTAATATAAAGTTTATAGAGTCAAAATCTTTCATTAAAAATATGTTTTTGCAACACCTGTCAATAAAGAAGACAATTATGTGTGCTTTGCCGGTATACATATAAAGTAGATGATTTTAGAACAATGCAAGTAATAGTATATAAATGTTCATTAAAGTATATATATATAATATATATACATGTTAATATACATTAAACAGGTTTTTACACATTGTGACTTTGAATTTATCATATACAGGGTACTCTGGAAGGGTAGTGTAGTGGGTAGAAGCTTATAATTAGTGTGTTTTAAGGTCCAAGGGACCATATAAAGTTGGTTGGAGTCACACGCCTGCTCTCACACGCCTCGTAACTCACAACTGACGTTGCCTCAACACCAATGTCTCCTCTTCCTAGAGGGAGTACTCCGGCGCATCGCCTGTGCGCAGGAGACACATGGGCAGAGCCACGACACTGGGGGCAGTGTGCGAGGGTAGTCTTCGGAGACTACCTTCTGAAGATCGACCTGAATTCTAAGAAAGATTTGACATAACAAGTACTAACAAAGTTTTTATTTAATACAAAAATAAAAAATACAAACTGTAGGAACAAAAATAAAAAATATTTAACAGAATCCATTAGTCTTCTGAGCAACTGCCGGACGTAGTAGAAGAGGAAGACACATGTTATAATTGCCCATAGATAACAGATTCTGTAAGGAAGAGTAGGAAGTTAGCGAGTTGCAAAACATTGTCAATGTCTTAAAAAGAGTGCATGAGCTGTCACCAATTGCCCGTGATCCTTCATGAGGTACTTGACAACAAGAGTGGGTGCCAAAAAATCAAAAGTATGCTGTTTTTAGGAGCATAGTATTCAATTATGGCGCGCACTAAAGACAGTAAAAATAAGGTTTTTTGAACCTTTCCTACATATGTCATGTCCAAGTATATCTTAGAAAGGAGAAGAGGAACCTTCGATTGCAGCTCTAGCGGAGCCAAAAATTTCAGTGGTCGAGAGGACTCTTTTTTACTAGAGAATTCAATTTTTGTGTGTCTGATGTTTCCATCATGCGATTTCTCGAGACCAGTGATTCTAGCGAGTTTGTATATGCCAGGTTTAGATGTGTAATCTAAAACACAAACTATGTCATTGACCTGTGGTTGATATGAAACCGAACAATATGCATTGGGTAAGGCAGATGGGGGTCTGTCTCAAAGATAAAGTAAATACTCTCTCTTCCAAGATAGCCAAAGTTTAATAAGGTAATCTTGATCCAATTTCCACATATATAAGATCTGTTTAGCCATAGGAGTTGATTCCAGTAAAGTCAGATTGTCAGGTAAACTTAGTGTTCCTAAGTTCGCATGTTGAAAATGCGGGGGTTTCAATGTATGTTGACCATTATCATCGGAAGATGGGCAAAGAGGTCTGGAATTAACCATGGTTTGAATGTCCTTCACACTAGCCTGAAAAGTATGGATGTAAATGAAGTTGTGTCCATGAACTCGGTAAAAGACTTGTTTTATGATTCCGATGATACATTCATAAACTCCACCATACCACGGGGCTTTTGCCGGGATGAAATGCCATTCGATACCTTTTGTATCGATACTGTCCTTTATTTCTCAGAAAAAGTTGTCCAGTAATTCGGTAGGTATACCAAAAGCAGCTGAAATTGTGCCGCATTATCTGACAGAATTGCTTTAGGAGTGCCTTTGTTAGCAAAAAATGTCAGAAATGCTGTCCAAATTTCTGTCGTCGTTAAAGACGAAATTGAAATTAGATAAACAGCCCTTGTTGATAGACAAGTGAAAATAAGAACCCATTTTTTATAAATGGTAGACATTGGTGTCGCCAACTGATTTTTCCTTTTTGGTAAGTATTTGTCGAATACAGGAAAAGGTCCAAAAATATCTACACCCATATAAGAAAAGGGGTGGGTATATGGAATAAGTCTAAAATCTGGCAAGGACGAATGAGTTGGTTGCTTAAAAGGTTTATTTTCAGATTTTTTGCATAAAATGCAAGACTTTTTGAGAATTTGCGGAAGGACTTTTAAGGCCTTAGGTACAAAATAATGCTGACAGAAATCCGCAAGTGTGAACTTGCTACCCATGTGCACATTGGTAAGATGTGTATGCATTAGAATGAGTTCAGTCAGGTGAGACTTAGGATGCAACAATATGGGCAAAAGCATATCTTTTGCATAAGGTATTTCTGGAAGGTAATTTCTAGTACGCAAAATTCCAGAGGGATCCATGCAAATATGAAATTTCCCATTGGAAACATATTTTGGAGGATTTTGCTTCAAAAGAATGTCAAATATTTTGGGGAAATATTTCTTTTGGTCGGCATTTATGAAGCAAAGCATTACAAAATGAAAGTTAAATTTCATTATTGCATATGGAATTAACAAACGTTTCCGTCTGATCCTTCGATTGTTAAATCGACAAACTGCTTTCAGACATTGGTAAAATGTCCTAACAAGTTTTTTCAAAGAATTGAATTTTTCGATATTAATTTCAAATGGTGAATTCGAAGGAGGATGAATAAAGCTCGTAAAGGAATTACAATGTTTATCAGTATCCACATTGCTTTTTGATAATCAATGGGTTGTGAAAATTGAACTATTTCTATTTCCTCTTCCTGTACAGGATTGGGTTGAGAGTTAGGCAATTGAACTTCACATTCAGGGTTATGTGAATTAAGGAAGAATTGAGGGATAAGTCTCTTTCGAGATTTTTCAATCCTTCTTCGTCTGGCTGGACGATGATTATCAAAGATGTCATCTGCTTCCACAGATATTGAAGATGATAATTTTTGTGAGATGCTTAAGGATTGTCTTAAGGTACAAAATACTGGTTTAGAAATTTCTTCCTCAGTATGTTCTGGCAAGGACTCTATGACGTGTAAATCAGTTTCTGGCCAGAATGATGAATCTTGGCATAGCCAGGATGGGCCAGTCCACCAAAGTGACTGGATAAGATTATCTACAGTAGATCCTCTGGATCCAATATCTGCAGGATTTTCTATGGATGGTATGTAGCGATACTCAACAGATGGAATGGACTTTATTTCATTAACTCTGTTTGCTACAAATTGAGGTAAGATTTTACACTCAAGTAACCATGTCAAGACACATTTACTGTCAGACCATAGAAAGGTACATGAATTTTGGAGATCCATCGGTTTACGTGTTGCACGTAGACCTCTAGCACCGATTAAGGCAGCTATAAGTTCCAGTTTTGAAATAGTTATGGGTCTCATGGGAGTGACACGAGATTTACCCATAAGGTAACGTACAAAATAAGAATTTGAGTCCTTATTGTGAAAATGTACGTATATTACCATTGAAAATGCAATGTTAGATGCATCGGTAAACGCATGTAGTTGGCATGCATCAGGATTATAAGTCCCGATATACAATTGTCTGGGAAGACAATACCTAGTGGAATCCATAAGGTCATTAAGGATATTAGTGGTTACTGGCTGTAATTTCTCTGGGATTGACTGATCCCATTTCAATTCTTCAGACCAAAGTATTTTAATAAATGATCTGGAGGGTATGAATGCTGGCACAAACCAACCAAGAGGGTCATAAAATGAAGACATGACCTTCAAGAAAGATCGTTTTGTCCAACAGGCAGTTAGAGCTTGAGGTGTTGGAATATACATAACATCTTTATCCATATCCCAAACAAGTCCTAAAACCTTTACAAGAGGCTTTTCCAATGCAAATTTAGGATCAAATTCTTTTCACATAGGTATACAATTTGTTCCCCATAGTGCGAGTTGCATTGAAATGTCGTTGAACAGTTTGTTTGATCTATGATATAGATCCTTTACCTCTTGGAAAGTAGGTAAAGATGTTGCCAGATTGTCAACATAAAACTGTTGCAAGAATTTGTCATGAAATTCCTTATCAACGATTTGGAAGTGATTTAGTAAAATTGCTGCTAAAAGAAATGGTGCCGTAATTATTCCAAACAGAACACGACAAAACCGAAATACTAATAGATTGGTCAAATCCATAGGTTTAGTAGGGTCTTTAATCCAGAAAAAACGAGTGACATCTCTGTCAGCTGGATGTAGGCCTATCTGGTGAAAGGCTTTTTTAATATCTGCTACTATTCCGTAAGGGTCTTTACAAAAGCCTGGTAAAATCGATATTAAATCTGCTAAGATTATTTTCCCTTTGAACATACAATCATTGAGAGAATGATTAGACTTCTTGGTTTTTGCGGAACCATCGAAAACTACGCGAAGTGGAGTACTTTTTGTAGGATCGTATATACCTTTGTGGGGTAAGTAGTGCACTAGCTCAGCTGGAGTATCATGATCTATAGGTTCGATCATTACTAGGTCTACCAAAGAGTGAAAATACTGGTCATATAAATGAAAGAATTGGAGATTCTGTATCATTTTTGGTAGTTGCTGTGCTAGGCGATGATATGCTAGATGATAATTGTCTAATAGTGGCGGAGGGTTAAACCTATATAGCCATCGTATTTGATAACAATTATTTACAAGAGTGATATCCTTGTAAAGCAGTCGAAGTGCTTCAGCTTCCACTTCCGCTTCAACTAGATTATTTGTTTCAATACCTAGGGTATCTAATTTCCAAAAATTTTCTACACTTTGTGGAGTTGTAAAAAATATGGAAGTAAAAGCGTCACTTTCCACCAGAGAGTCGATAGAGCCTCCTAACATATGTCCAAAATCAGAACTGATTAATGTTAGAGTAGGGGAGAGTTGTCTGACGTTTCTCACGAAGGACCACATGAAGTCATTGCCGATAAGTAAATGTACCGTATGTTCACGGTCAATAATGGAGAACTCAATATGCGAATATTGAGGAAAAAGAATTTTGAATTCCTTAAAATCTGGTTGAGATAAATTTTGTGCTATGTAGGGCACAGTGTTTGCCAAAATAAGAACTTTCGTTCCATCAGGTTTTTGGATCTGAAATTGGACTTTGAGTGATCGAAAGGTATTCGATGTTGAATTTGCAGCACCTTTGAAATTCAAAGTCTGATACTCATCAGACATATTTTCCTTAAGATAAGTATTTGCATACTCCTGGTATATGTAAGTTTCCTTAATACCAGAATCAAAAAATCCATTATTTTAATAGAATTGGAAAATTCGGATACGTGAACATACGATTGAAACTGAAGAAAATGAGCAGAAGTATCATTATTGTTAAAAAATGAAAAGACTCACTCAGTATGGGCAATCCATACTGCTGCTTGGCCTCTTCGTCTTCTACTCCGGATACTTTTGGTACCAGCAATGGATTGTTAGATCCATTTTCCAGCTGTGGAAATAAAGAAAGATCATTATTTATAGAATTATCATTTTTTATAAAAGATTTATGTTGCTGAAACATACTTTTTTCTGACAAGTACACCTTGTACTCCTCCAGAACTTCCTGCCATGCGTCGCATTTACCCCGAGTGATTGGGTATGGTGTATTAGGGCACAGGTTGGGATGATGTCCTCGTCCCAAGCACTCGAACCATCTGCAATGTTGTGGTGGCAGCGCTCTGCAGACGTCCTCATTTTCATTATGCTTGTTGGAGCATCGAACGAAGAGATTCCTGCGTTGGTAAAACTGCTTACGTTTGTCCAACGTATTTACAGTGCAGCCCAGGAAACTGTGATGTGGGCGATCACAGAAAATACAGTTACCTTTTGCGGTAACCTTTAGCACGCTGATGGGGATCAATTTGCCTTTTGGCAATCTCAGGTAAACTGAGCCATTGGCGCCTGTAACAACAGAAGAATTTGTTGTTGAGAATTTTGAAGACGATGTGCTAGCATCTGAAGATTTAAAACGTTTATTAGACGAGTTTAAATTAGGAGTAATTAGTACGCAGATATTTTTCAAGGACTTTATTCCTATATCCGTATGCGTGAGAAAATACGTAATATTGTCAATATTAAAACTGAGGGGGCGGAAAAATTAATTTAGTAATTTTTTTGCCTGTTTTTTCGTGTGTAAGATGAAAGGAAAAAGTGTAAAGAGAATGTTTAGTTCTGTTTTTTACTGGGGGCGGCAAAAAAATTTTCTGCGTTCAGCAGAAATAAAATACGATGTATTTTACGGTCAGTAAATAGTCTAACTTATTCAGTTATAGTCGGAAATAATAGGGAATTATTCAGGAAAAAATACAAGTATTTTTTAGTTGAGAGTTATGCTTTGTGGAAGCGATTTTTATAGACAAATTTATTCAATCCGCAAAGAATTATTCATTCCTTTTGACTACATACCTAATTGCTCCTGCTACCATGTAGTGGGTAGAAGCTTATAATTAGTGTGGTTTAAGGTCCAAGGGACCATATAAAGTTGGTTGGAGTCACACGCCTGCTCTCACTCACCTCGTAACTCACAACTGACATTGCCTCTACACCACTGTCTCCTCTTCCTAGAGGGAGTACTCTGGCGCATAGCCTGTGCGCGAGAGACCCGTGGGCAGAGCCACGACAGGTAGCACTCAACTATTTTTTTGTAATTTATCAGGAAATTACACCATACATAGGTGATTTTTGCCTCTAGGTTTCTGAAATCAATTTTGCAACGGGGTATCACCTTATATATGTTAATTGACATTGGAATTTGTTTTTTTCTAACTCGAACAAACCCTGGCAGGATATATACCTTATATATGTTGTGACGTCCGAAAACGAACGTACATCCCGAGTATAGGGAAGGATATCACGATTCGAAGTATATCAATAAGTCTCGATCAATCGTAAAGTTAAAACCACAAACCAACTCAAACAGTTAGGCCACCAGCCTACCAGCGATAGCTCCCACGTCCTATGAAGTATGTCGGGCGAATTTATATAAGTGGAAATAAATAAGTTGGCCGACCCATTATCACAGTATACACTTTATTACAATCGAAAAGGTTACTTACAAGTATGGTAACTAATATCAGGTTGTGCAGGTTACACATCACATCGCCTCATGTTTCTCGAAGTTCGGTGAACCATCAAATCTCGAGCGGATATTCCTCTTGAATTCGTAGGAATAATATCGCAAATAATTTAGGTTTACTACTGACGTTCACATTCGAAAGTATCAGTGAAAACAATCAAAAGGGTGACTTGATGTCGTATAAAAGAGCTGTATTTTGTCGTGAATAATGTTTCGTATTCACGACAAACGAAAAATGAAAAACTATCACGTCTAAAACGAGACATACTGTTCACTCTTAGGCCAAAAACGTAAACAGTCAAAGAGATTAGAATTGGTTCACCTATGATCGATATTGTAATTTTACACGTCACCAAATCGTTAAATAATAGCCGATCAACGTGTCTTCGATATTTTGTAGATTTGGGGAATTTATTTCCGTTGGGGAATCGGCGTATTTCCCGTTTACCTTATCGTTATTATAAACTTAGAATTCGAGAGCCGTTCCCTATCGTAATAGTAGTACAAGTCGATGGTGACGTGAGGGGAAGGCTACGGGTAATCAGATGTCACAATGTTATTAGCTGAAACAAATTTGCTCAATGAATATAAAAGAAATGCTGAAGACACATTCTGTCATTTTAAAATTGCCAGAAAGTGAAAATTTGTGTTCTGGGTGTTTTTAAATGGTAAGAACTTATTTTGAGCTATAGGCTAATACCGCAATACTAAATTAGTATTGTGATATTTGACTACATGCACAGAACATGTTGTAGAAGTTTATCAATTCCAGAATGCATTCTAGGTATTACTATTCGTGTTATGATGATGAAAGTAAAGCTCTGTTCACAATAAAAAAAATAACTCCTAAAGCCCTGTACAAAATACAAAAAAAAATGCCTATGGCATTTTTTAAATGACAGAACGCATTCTGATCATTTTTTGCTCATTGAGTAAATTTGGTTTTTGCTCCTAACATATTCCTCACTGGCTATTGAAGATAGAAAGCTGAAATTGATACTATTGGAAAGAGGAGAAAATTTTTTCAACTCCAGAACTAAATTCATTATTTTATCGTCATCAATTTTTTAAAAATAAACCATAAAAAAACTAAAATAATGAAAAAAAAATGGAGTGTTTTGTTCCTGTATTTTTTTTACCATGAGCTCGCAATTACTTCATTTTAGGTGAAAATTGATAATGGAAATGAATTGGTCACTAAAAAATAAGGGGCGTTAGCCTTAAAAAATTTTTTTTTACCATATAAGTTTCTGAAACAACATTAATTTAGAAAACAGAAAATTTCTCATTTAATTTCTTATTTCAGAATAAGAAATGACGATAAAAAATAATTTTTTGCCAACCTGTTTATAAACTTTATTTTTGTACGCACCTTGACGATGTATAAGGCAGGCAATACTTTATACTGATCTTTACTTCAAACATCGCCTTAGATACATGCATCATTTTATATACTGCTACTACTCACCACTGAATACTACATCGTCATTTTTTGTAATTTTTTTTTTTTGTAAAAGTTTCTCCACTATTAAGATTTGAACCTCAGATTATACATTCATAAGCTGGCACTATACACACTTTGCCGCCAGGTTTTGTTAAAGTATTGTGGGATGATTTGCACTTATATGTTTCCCGATTGCCAAAATATTTATTTATCTCAATTTTTTTGATTTTTAGGGGGGTTACAAAAAATTTTGGCTAGTGTTGTAAAAAGCACACTCAAATCAAAATCACCTACTTTATACCCTTGTATCACCAATAACTACTTTCTAGAGTTTTGATAAAATTTTGTCCACTTTCCAATGGTACCAGCCACACCTTTGTAGCTTAAATAACAGCTATATGCTATTCACTTTAATAAAAACATGATGTCATTAAGGCAGTCACACTTATCAGCAAAGTTGAGAGTAATCTATACATTATTGAATTTAAAATTTATAACTTTCTCAATCATATAATTGTGAATTATTGTTTTTTCCTTTCTCCTTTTCCAACAACCTTTGTGTGATATCATGTCATTCTTAAAGTGAATAGAGTATAAGATATCATTGTGTGAGAGAAGCAGTTTTTTTCAAATTTAAAAAAAATGGTAGTTGTTCTTTGAATGCATAAGATTTTTTCTCCTTTGAAAATTTTTCATTATAATTTTCCAAATTTACATTAGTGTAAAGATCAGCGAGAAAGAATTCTACTATCTTTCAGTGGAAATCGCATATTGTCAGTTTTCTCTGTATTTTCCACCTTGTCCCCATTGACAATAACTGCAATTTACAGGGTGCAACATGACTCACAAATGAAATATATTAATTGAAAAACCTGTTTACCGTTTAAGAGTTATGGTTTTCAATTTATTTTTGTACAGGCAATAAAATTAATGAATTATTATTATTTATTGTTATTTTTTTTTAAGGGGGAAAAAATTGAATCTGTACAGAAACATCAATTCTTAATGAATAAATGAATGAAAATTCTTTATTATTTGGGTGTTTAGCTATTTTGGAGAAATTATGAACTAGAGTTTTTATTTTTAGTGTATAATATAATTAATTATTCCCCTTTTTTGTAATTTTTGTTCCCCTTAAAACAGCAAGTTTCATCAATATTATTCATTAGTCAAAATTAATAAACCATCAAATACTAATAGTCAAATAAACTGAAACGTATTATTAATAAATATAATATGGAAAAATTTCAGTCATTTGAATCATTTTTTTTAAATAAATTGTCTTGTACAATACTGAACAAAAAAAGTTCTTGATATGACTAAAATTTGTACGTACAAAAAAATTGTATGCCCTTATAGGATTTGAGCACAGCTCTACTGATCAAAAAAGATTTTACGCTCTCATACCTTATGCTACCACGCAACTGGCAACAAACATTGATGAGTGGATGAGTAATGAAGTAAACTATAAAACGTTTTAGTAATGTTAAATATCAATAAAAAATAATTTCGATAAGTATTGATAATTTGATATCAAGTGTTAATAATATTAATAATTATCGATACTTTTAGTGCGTTGAGTATTTTTAACTTAGATTTGAGTTTTGAGTGTTGTTATCAATATTTCAACTTCATTTTCAGTTTCAATTTTTAATTTTTTTTTTGATTTGGATTTGGAGTTTTAGAATTAAAACGTGAGATAGAAATCAGAATATTTGATATTCGATATTTGATATCTTATCGATAATGATATCAGGTATTGATACATTTCAATATCCAGGGTTATTCATAATATTGATACTTATCAATTAATCCAGTATCACTAAAATGTTTTGTTAAATTTGCATGTTTTATAGTGTAAATATGGCAACATGTAATTTGCACTGAAAGGTAGTAACATTTTGTTATAGCCAAAGATTATAGAAGAATATGTCCCTGCACTTCTTTTTTTCTACGTATAACTTACTTATAGCAATTCCTTGTAGGTATTTCACATCAGTAGTTTTTAAGAAATTTTTTCATTCAGAATTCCAAAATTTTTTTTAGTGAAAATTAACTTTTTATTCCAGATATTTGACAAAATTAAATGCAAATTTTTGTAGTTTTAAGAAGAAACCTCAGGTTCAGTAGTGAATTTACCTAAACTCCTTAGGCCATTTAGGCTGTGGCCTACAGGCGCAAAATTAATTATTTTTCACATGTTTCAAATCAGCTACCTTGTATTTTTTAATAATCTACTAGCTGTTAAAACCGCCATTGCTCGGGTAGCAGTGTATAAGTTTTCAGGATTCCTAATACATAATGGTTATGCAACTATTTTAATATACTTTTTGTTTTGTCTTATGTTTCCCCCTAAAAGGACACTTTGCTTTTTATATATGTATATACAAGGTGAAGTACCTGTCTGTTGTCTAAAAGATGGGCAATAGAACCACAAAATATCAGGTGTGTGTGTGTGTGTGTGTGTGTGTGTGTGTGTGTGTGTGTGTGTGTGTGTGTGTGTGTGTGTGTGTGTGTGTGTGTGTGTGTGTGTCCATAGTTAGTGAGTTATAATGTATCATAATAAATATATGTTTTAAATTTCATAGCTATTGGTCCAAAATTAAAATTAATTTTATAGCCAAAACCAAAAAAAAAAAAAACTATATGGGAAGTACAGTATGGCTGATCTTCACCAAAATTTATAGCAAGTTATAATATGTTATTTTGTATTAAAGGAAACAAGATAGAGAAACCCTAATGCACTTCCGTAAGAAAAAATAGGTTTTCAAAAAATATAAAATTAGGTAGTCACTAAAAAATTATTAATGTATCGTAATGAATATTTGTCCCTGTTGGTCCAAAATTAGGCATTTTATAGGCAAAATAAAAACATAAATAGTGTTAGTGGAAGTACTGTGCAACTGATTTGCATCAAAATTTATAGCAAAGTTATAATATTTGTTACAAATTTCATAACTATTTGAATGAATGTGCCATTCTCAGTCTCAACTATAATGTTCTAATCCTTAATCACTATTGTGTTAAGTAAATTTCCAAATTACAAATCCTGAATGCAATAGTCATTGTCAGTTCTAGAAATCCACTCAAGTAGGCCTACCTGGTGTAGGGGCAGAGAGACTACTGTTAGGGCACTTATACATATAATAATATGTCTTTAACGTCCATAAGACTACAAAATATATGTCATAACATACCTAACTTGCTCCCTAGGTCCGACAACGACTGATGGCAACATCCTCAGTCCAGTTGCCTGTCTACCTACATTGCTTCAGTAAACAAGGGCCCTGTTTGTCTGCCAGGTGCGCAAGAAATTGTGAGTATGCCCAGAATATTTGGTACCTCAGCCTACTATGTCTTTATTTTTCTTTACGTTAATTTCTAGATTTTTGATAAGGTACAATTTTACAATGAACTTATTATTTTTGTGGGTGCATATATAGGTACCCAATTACAATAAAATGGTACTGGTTTCAAAAATCTAGAAATTAATGTAAATAAAAAAAAAATTTCCAAATTTCAATTGAACATGTCTCATTCAAGCTCATCACATGCAAATTTAAAAAAAAAGACATGGTAGGTTGAGGTACCAAGTACTTGATTTGAGTTGGAAATAGTTTTATCGCATCAATGTAAACTCCTTTGAAGAAATTTCGATACTTTTATAGCAGAAGTTGACCACTGTTCTACTTTTATTGCAGATAGCAGACAGTTTTGTATGTTTTAAAACGTCTGTTTCTTGTGCAGTTTTTTTCAGTCTATTTTCCTTTTTCAAAATGAGTGCCGAAAAAAAAAACTGGACAAAAAATGAAATTGATGATCTGATTTCAAAGTACAAAGATTTTGAAGAATTGTGGAATGTCAAGTGTGAAAATTATAGAAATCAAATTAAAAAAAGTGATGCTCTTGAAAGTTTGGCCAAACATTTCAATACCAATACTGATGAAGTGACTCGGAAATTACACAATCTCCGGAATCAATTTCCAGCAAAAATGAAAAAAACTGTCCCCAAAACTGGCGCCAAAAATGAAGACGATGTACATTTCAATGGAAAATGGGAATATTTTTTCGCGCTTTTTTTTTTTTTTTGAGAGATGTTCAATGTCGCAAAACCTTGAGCAATTTTCTGGTAAAGAAAATTAAATAATTTTTACCGTAAATTAAAATTTATTTGAAATTTAAAAATGTAAAACTTAAAATTTAGGCTAAACAAATTGAAACATCGGAAGAAAATTAAAATTATAGTGGAACAAAAGTGTTTGACATAACCATTTGAAAGAAAAATGGAGAACCTAGCATACGGTTACACTAATATTTTTAAATCAAGAGAAATTTGTATTGCCAAGATACCTCTCTTTCAATTGAAGTAAAATAATTTATCAGTTCTTCTCGGATTTCCTTCGCATCATATGAATAATTGTTACTTCCTAAATTTTGTATTGATGAAAAATTTTCTATGGGTGTGCCTTCACAACGCCAGGTTCCAAGTTCAATTTCCCCTGTTTCTAAATTTTCTCGATCAAATGTTCCTTCAGGGACGTACATTTTTTTTTTTTGAAGTTTTTTCTTTTATTAGGAAGTTGTGTAAATAGCAGATAGCCATCACTACCAAATCAACTCGTTCTTGAGAAATAAGCAGAGGCTGACAAAGTACTCTAAATTTAGCAGATACTACACCAAAAACATTCTCAACCATTCTTCGAGCTCTGCTCAGGCAATAATTAAATATTCTCAATATACCTTTGCTATTGTATGGGTATGGTTTCATAATGTGAGGTTTTAATGGGAAAGTGTCAACTGCGATAAATACGTGAAGAATGCTTAATTTTTGACCTGGAAGGGGGACTTTTCCAAGGGAATTTGACTGCTGCTCAACAAAATCTGACATGCCACTTGCACTAAAAATACCACCATCGAATATCCTTCCATTTCCTCCAATGGATACAACTAAAAAATTGTACTTTGCATCAACTATTGTCAATAAGACTAAACTATGATAATTGAAGAAATAACTCCCAGCTTTCCAGGGTGATGCCATCATAATATGTTTTCCATCGATTGTTCCTAAACATATAGGAAAGTTCCAGCGGTTCTCAAATTCTTGACTAATTAGATTCCATTCTTCCGGAGTTTCTGGTGCCTATTAACATTAAAAAACAAATTAAATTTATATATATATATATATATATATATATGTGTGTGTGTGTGTATATCGATAATATATACGCGCATTATTCAGTATAAAGAGAATTTTTAGGAATATTTTAAAGTTAAAATTTTGAAAAAATATATCATTTTTATCCGGTGTTTCAAAAATTAATTGAAAATCTTTCACATTGAAAAACTACCTTTCAATTTAGAATGCAATTCTTTCCTTTTGTTTCTCCCACAGGATGTCCAATTTACTGAAAATACAAGAGCTGAGGCATTGGGAGTTGGTGCAGATTTTGAAATAGCTCACAGAAGTTCTGAAAGTTCCCCTAAAAAAACTCTTTTGTAAGTAGTATGCCCTTGAAGAAGAGGAAAGTGGGGATCCAGCTCCCTCTCCCCAATCACAACCAGACACAATCTACAAAGCACTATCCATGTTGAATGAAGATGAATTGACGTGTTTGGTAATTATGTGGCATTAAAGATGAGAGCTTTAAGCATTCCCAGATTGAAAAGGAAAATGGAGCGTCAAATAAGTCAGATAATTTTGAATATTCTCGACGAGGAAGATAAGTTGATTAAACAACAACAACAACATGTTATTCCCTCTGAATATTCAGTGACCAATTTTCCACAAATACAGTCTTTGAATAGGCCCTCTTCAGGGCATCATTCTGGTGATTTGTCACGTGTCCCATCACCCTACACAATTTCTTCTGCCTCATCACCAGCATTTAGTATTGTAAGTTCGGGTCATTCATCTCCCAGTAATCCAGGTTCAAACCAACCATTGTTGCGACAGGATGGTTATATTAACGAATATTATTAAAATATTTATATTATATCTATTCAAAAAAATATACTTTTTACACAGAGATGAAAGTTTTTACCTTTAAATAATCCGGTTTTAAAATATCAGAGAATGCTTTACAAACTTCAGGTGCAAATAAGAAAATTGTGCATTTAGGTATACGAAAGGTATAACTCAGACTTTGGTAGCTGTCACCTGTGGCCAAATATCTGGGTGTCACTGCTAGTTTTTCTTGGACAGGAATTGCTATACGAAATTTAGTATATTGTTTTGAAACAAAAGGACCAATTTTTTGAATAAGAAATTCAAAACTTAGAGCTGACATTCGTATAAAATTTGAAAATTGCACAGGATTTTCAATCTTCAGTTCTTACAATAGTTGGTGATATGCTCCAAATTTACATCGTCGTAAAATTCATTTTTCTGCCTAAACGGATCTTTTTCTTCTCTTTAAAGAGGCAGCAACATCTGCCTCTTGTAATAATATTAAGCACAAAGCTGCAATTCGTTTTTTTTTTTCATTTTTTTGTTAATTTAGAAAATCAAAAAAACACTTTTTTTAAACTTCAAAAACACAGCAATAGAGGAACGGACCACAACCTTTCATTTAAAAAACTGAATAGAAAAATTGATCATAGTAAAGAAAACGTCATCAGGCAAAATGAAAAAATTTTTTTTATCCAGAAGAAGTGGGGCGATAATTATTGCAAGAATTTGCTATGTCAAATGTAAACTCACATTCTATAAATTGCAGAATAATTAATCTTGACACTTTACTCTCAGATAGAAAAGTCGCAGAATTTATTGCATAGATGTAAACTACATTGCAATTTTTCTGTCAAGAAGTTGTTATCAGTGTCGAGAGTTTTCTGTCAGATGTAAACGTAGCTTTAATGTGAATTTGTAAATTTTGTTATATGTATTATACACTTTCATATTCACACTCACACACAGACACTTATTCAAGACAACTTTAAACCTTAATTTCAGCAGTTTGGGTGGACGGATTTTAGATTTTGTGGTGTAAAAACCATCTGTGGAATATTCTTCGTATGTGGTATGAATTTCACAATATATCGTTCAGTAGAGAGTGAGAACATCAGTGACGAAGAATGCTAACTTAACTTGTCTTTGTATATTAAAATAAAAATAAAAAGATATTGATTATTTTCTTCCAGCTGGCAACACTGAATTACTTTGTAGGCGTATATGTAAATCTACCTCTGCCCAGGTTTACCGTTTAAGAAATTCTCAGCGGCTCTTAATTATACATAAGTATGAGACACCGCAGACAGACGAAAGTCTCGAACATTCGTTTCAAAAGTACTAGGTATTCGAAATAGAAATTGAAGGCAAATGAAACACAAACGTTGAATTACTTACTTGAGTTTGACAAAACATCGAGATTTGTTTTATCTAAAATTGAGTTCGATAATTTCATTTTCAAATACATAATTTGGTTTTAATCTATAAAATTGTCAGTCTTTCAAAAGCGATAAAAGAATGAGTTATGTAACCAGAAAAATTGACGCGTAGTCGAACAATTCATATATAAGTATATATATATATATATATATATGACTTTATCATTTAATTGTGGTAGAAAAATTCAAAACCTATCTATAGGTTACGGCAATAAGTATTGAACTTTTTATAATGATGACAATTGTATGGTCATAAATCTACTGGATGAATCAAAATTTTGGGTAATCTTTTGTAAATTTTGGAGAAAATAAACCAATTTATTAAAATTTAAGAAGCCGTTTAAATATAGGTACTTACATGTTTATGTACCTTATCCATTGAACGCGAAGATTCGCTTCTTTTTTCGGCAGTCAATCAGTCGATCAACCATATAAAGGTCGCTGCTTGATATGATAAACATATATATGATAAAACGAAGAATTCATCTCTTAATTGACGTAGCGTAAAAATTGAGTGGAAAAAACTCAACGCAGCAGCAGCTCCGTTAGAAAAAGTAGGTTTCAAAAAGTATAAAATTGAGAGATAAAAAAATAATAATGGATCCTAACTGATGATTGCATTAAATTCTGTGACTGCTTAGAGTTATCTAAACTTACTCATTTTAAAACCATTACTTCTTCTTCAAAATGAAAAGTGTACATTATGGAAGTACCGTCTAGTCGATCTGCACCAAAATTGGTAGCATGTTACAATTAATTATGGTGAATAATTCTTCCAAATTTTGTAACTATTGGTAAAAAATTAAGGATTTAGTAGGCAAATAAAAACAAAAATAGCGTTACCGGAAGTACCATCCGGCCGATCCACACCAAAATCAATAGTCAGATCATTGGTTTGTTATTAATGTTCGAACCAAATTTCTTGACTATCGGATAAAAATTGCAACCTGTACCTTGGTACCTAACAATTGATGACTTCTACACAGGCCGTTTTAATGAGACAAACTTAGAAATTTTAAGGTCATCGAAGTCGGACGTCAAATTCTGTAAACGTGAATTGACGTGATTTATGTTTATCATCGTTTGAAAATCTGACTCCTTCTATGCTTGATTTGAGTACTGGGAATAAGTGGTAGTCACGGGGGTGAGATCAGGTGAATATGGAGGGTGCTCGAAGACCAACCATCCAAATTTTTGCTGCAGCTCTTTGATAGTTTTTTCAATTAAAAAAAAGTCAGGGAAATGTCTTGTTGGGTGAAAGGGTATTGGGTAGTTTTTGGAGAGCGTTATCAGTTTTATTTGCATTTTTTAGGATAACAGTATAGTGTGAGCGAAGGCTCTTAGAAATTCAGCCACTTTCAATATTCCAAACACTTACTTCTCCACTGCACCCTGGTGTTTCACAACAAAGATAATCTGAGATTGACACACTGAAAAAAATCTCTGCAGTAATTTACCCTATTTGTATGAGAAAACTGGGACAATTCAAGATTTATAGTAGAAATTACCACAAAAACCGTAAGTACTGCAAACACTAAGAATATTTACAATAACTTGTGAATTGTCCCTGTTTTCCTATAAAAAATAGTAAAAATTACTATTCATTTTTTTCAGTGCACAAACTATATATACTTAAAAATAAATAGGACAATCAGAAATAATTTTCTGAAGCCATTTCCTCAACATCCATTTACCTTATAATGCAAAGCCCAACAATTATTTAAGGTAAAAAAAATTCAGGGAAATGGCTTCAGGAAATTGGGTGTTGGGTAAATGGACTCAGAAGAAAAAATTTTGGGAAAATGTCTTGTTGGAGAAATGGACTGTCAAGCAACTGAATTTGGGTAACTATCCTGAAACCATCAAATTCTACCCAATAATTTCTTTAATTTGAGAAGAAATAATAAATTCAAACAATATTTTACAGAGATAGAAAGGGAGAAAAAGATAAAGTGTAGTGAAAGGTGAGACAGAGATAGCAATATTTTTTCCATTTCTCTTTTTTTCCATCCTTCTTTAATCGTTCAGTTGACAACAATTGAAATAATGAAAATATTGAAAAATGTACATATTCTACCCAGAGAAATATAGCTAGAGAGATGTCTAACACCTGATCAAAAACATGACAAAGATAGAATGTTATAAGATATTACGAAGTTCAGTATTTGTTAATGCGCATGTATCATAGCTTGGACAAAGATAGAATGTTATAAAACATTTCAAAGTCCAATATTTGTTACTGAGCATGTGTCGTAGCTTGATTGTATAGAGATGTCTGTTTTCACTACAAGAATGTTAAACAAAGTTGATTTTTCATTGTTGATGATGATGATGATGATGATGGTTGAAGATCTTTGTCACATTTCTGTACCACAGCACATAATGAGAGTTGGACATCTCTTTATCTATATGTCTCTGATTTTAGCTCATTGCTCAGTTTATTATGAACGAGATTGGGTAGAATCCTCAAAAAAAATTATTGGAATCACAAATCCTTTGAAGCAAAGTGATTCGAATCACAAATCACAAATACTTTCAGTTCAAAGATTCACCTGAATCATTTTTCCACAAATCACAAATTCTCAAAGTCTTGAATGTTAAATAATTCTGTTTGACCGTGATAGGAGAAAGAAGTTCTGAGCATCGAGTACTTTTTCATAAAAACTGTTTTATTTAGGAAAGAAAAAGGTAAAATTTCTCTTAAGAAGCTGTTTAATTTTATGAGGACTTTTTATCACAAATTTAGAAACTAAATTTAATAAGTATTAACAATTTTTTATACTTCTATTTAATAAAATATTCTTTTTTTAAATATATATACATTAAAATTTAATTATTTTTTGTAAAAATTAATAATATTAAAATAATCTATAAAATTATTAATTAATTAATTAATTTATATTCTAACTTTTTATCACAAATTTAGAAACTAAATTTAATCAATTCATGAATCTTTTTCCAACAATTACCAAATTTCTGGGAATTTCTTGAGAATTTCCCGACTAGAAGAATTGGATTCGTGATTCGTCGTTCTGCTGTTTGTAAATAAATGATGCGAATCACGTTGCTTTTTCGAAAGTGATTCAAATCACGGATCACAAATCCATTTCAGCCCTGAAAAAGGATTCGAATTCCATTTTTTCACGAATCCTGCTCACTCTTGTTATGAACGGATCGTAATAATTGCCTATTTTATCGGTAAAAACCATGAGCTTGGCAATTCGTTGTTGAGGTGGAAACAATGAAACATTTTTAGTTGGCGCACGCGTCTTGATTTTGTCTAAATAATTATTTTCGTTGAATTTTGTCTTAATAATATTTGTTGAATTTTGTCTTAATAATTTTCGTTAAATTTTGTCTTACAAAATTGGGTTATACGTTTGTTATAATGATTCAAGTATTTTAAATCTCAATCACGGACCGGGTACTAGGTCCACCTCTTGGAAAAATTTTTATCGCAAGGTTCTTAGATCTTGGTGTGAGTAGTCGGTAGTGTGAGTCGGTGTAAGTGAAGGCATGTTGTGCGTTCTAACTTCCAACCGCTTACTGCTCTTTAAGCGTTCTCCGTTCAAGTTTTGATATTAAGATGACGTCACTTGTTGTGTTTCGCTCGTTGGAGGGGAAATGTTGTCAATTGTAAAGAAAGCTGCTGTTGCTGCTGAAGCCTGTAAACGCGAGATAACTCGCACTCTATAGTTTACTTTTCAGTGTTTACTTCGTTCTCGTACGGTCTTGAATTGTTCGATGTCGTCTTTGCGCACTTATTTTAACCCAGTATAATATGATTAATTTGTTTTATTATTAATTGAATATTATTCTCTACTTGTTTGGTTCTTTTCGTGTGTTTTATATTCATTTATGCTGAGTTTTAATTTTCGCGATTTTTTCTTTTTGTTTTTTGTTTTTTTTTTTTTCGTTTTTAAATAGTTTCTTTTTTAATGGGTCTCAGCTATACAAATGAGATGCTCTGGTCTCAATATTGCTTGTCAAGTGTTGAATATGTGTGATAAAATGTTAATTGCTTTTCGTTGGATGTACGACGAATGAGTGGCGTATTATTAGCTTGTCTTGTCAAGCTAACGTAATTAAAAGAAATTAAAAGTTGGGAAAGATGTTAAAGGTATAAATATATTATTGGAGACCGTATTCGTCTCTCGTTCGAGCCACCTCTGGTGAAAATGTGAATATGCCTCGAAGAAAAGGATATGGAATACCACCCACGAAACGTGAGTACCTAATCATAATTTTCGCTCAAATTTTTGATTGTTTTCATAGGTATTTCATTCGAACGAACTTTCTAAAGTCCTATTGGTAAATTTTATATTTTGTCTATTCTTATTACATTTTGGTTAACTCAACCGCGTCGTCTGATAATAAGTTAGATTTTTGTATTTTGTTATCTTCGTTTCTTCTGGCATGTGCTTTGTTTATGTTATATAATTATGTATGTATTTACTGCCATATACATTTACGGTGAATGTTCGAATACAGTAAACATAACAATGATGACGATGAGTGAATTCATGCACGAGAGAGTGATTTTGTGTGTAGGGAATTCCCTTCTGTTGACTACACGAGGAGTGCAGAGCGGTGAAAAGAGAGGTAAGTGGAGACTCGTAGGCGAGTCACCATTGGAATGCGCACTACGTACTGTTGCCCCTTCACCCGCCATTTTTTGGATTTTCACTGTATTCGTACGTCGATGTACTTGTGTGCGTGTGTGAACGTGTTCGTGTCTTATTATTCTCTGTCTTCTTTATTTTTCTTTTCGTTCGGCCGTAGTCAGGAGTTGGAGTTTTTTCGTTTTGTTGTTTTGTTGTTTTTGTTGTTTTTGTTGTTGTTTTTTGTGGCAAGGATGACCCTATTGAAAAAAAAGGAAATAATCGTATTATTTCTGAAAAGCAGTATGTAGCGATGCGCAACGATAAAGCTGGTTTTCCTCTTGTTTACCCAGTTTACTTTAAACGAGGTATTAATTTTTTTTTTCTGTCTCGGTTTCATTTATTTTTCCTTTTTTTATAATCTTTAATTCGTACTTTTTGATGCAATGAGCAAATTTGCTTTCATTTGCATGCTATGTGCCGACTTTCGGACGCGTGAGGTACAACTGCAACAGGGAAGTGATTTTCAGTGTTGTAGGGCGGCGCTGAAAGTTCATTCTCCCACCGCTGAAATTATTTTTTTCATTTTAGTTAACAGTTTCCACTTGTTTACGAATTACAATTACAAAATTTGGCAACATTGAAAAAAAACTAAAGTCAGCCCCTATGTTTGCATGTGTCTGTGCGTTATTGCTGCAAAAAAATATGTTACAGCAGCGTTCTTAGGTGAGCAGTGAAGGAGCGAATGTAAAACATTTACAGGTGTTTTTATCGCTGCAGGTTCTGTTGAGTAAAATGTCGAGTTTCGTGCACACGTATGATCTACGAAAAGGTAACTTTGAAAATGGACTTGAATAAGAGTTGAATGCAAGAGCAAGAATTGTACTTAAATGCCAACTATAACTTCAATTTGGTAGAATAAACATGAAATTTGAAATGCTGTATGTGTATCTGCAGATGAAAATTTAAAACAGCGCTCACTTTTTCTCAATCGGAATTTTCATTAGTCAGCCTTCAGAATTTCTTCTTTATACGAATTGATCTTGTACTTTTAGGTAACAACTCTGAAAATTTTATGACTTGAGAAATTCATCCTAGAATTCAGTGAGCCAGAACGTTACTTACAGTTGCAATGAAAATGTTAGGAATACTTTGGTGCTGTACTGGTCAGACTATTACTTGAGTGTCAGAAAGATAGATTTTTCATCGACATCATATTCAAGTATTTCTTGAGTACGAATCGTCGAAGCGTGCTAATGAGAATTACTTATGATAAGTATCAAAAAGATGAATAATTTTTATCGATGCCATATTTAAGTATTTCTTTGGTGAGAATTGTCGTAGCGTACGAATAAGAATTATTGCTTTGTGACTCATCAGAAGAGATTAGAGGGCAGTCCTACCAACCCTAAAGAAGAAGAAAAAAACTAATTTCGTTAATTTTTCCCGGGAAATAGGCTGTAAAATATTTTTTCTGTCATATTATTTATTCAGTAACAGTTTTTACTGTCTATTATTAGTCTAAAATCAGTAAATTGCTATTGAAAAATTCTTTAATTATTGAGAAATCCTATTAAAAAAACTTTGGTAAGTTTACGTTGTCTAAAAATCTTCGGAAATTTTCAAGCCTTGAAAAAACCCTCATTTTGCATCGTATTCTTAACAGTCGCGCAAGTAGCAACAGCAGCTCGCAGAGTGTTTATTTATTTTATTTTATTTTTATTTGTTCTGACAGTTCCCTGCCCATTTCCATTGTATTTTCTCATTATTTTCTCCTGTTACTTGTTTTCATTGATTTTTCTCCCTCCCACATTGTTTTTCTTCTTTCCTTTTTCCTTTACGTGTCTTTTGAATTTTCTTTATCATGTTTGTAGGGGGATTCATAGATGGCTGCAGCCTTTGTGAATGGGAGGAAGGCAAATTGGGTAACTTCAAAGAAAATCTGGGCCTGAGATGCCAAGTTTTATGTTGACAGCTGAAGCATACCAGTGATGTGAAATTTGAAAGTTATCTCTCTCGCTTTTACTTCAGGGAAGAGGGCCACTGCCCCCTTTACCTCATTTGTATCCACCTATGTGGAGATGCACGCCTATCTCTCTGACGTAACTATCGAAGAAATTTGCTATATTTTTTAAAGTTCTTATCTTTGTAAATAACCACTAATTTTTACTAAATTACAGCTCCAGTGAGTTGTATATCCTAACGCATGAGTTAAGTATCATGATTACATCGGAATCTGCCTCTATTTACTTTAAAGTTTCCAGTGTTCATCAGCTACTTAAATTAAAATATACTAGCTCCCTAAAGAAAGTTAAAGTGTTTTTTTCTATAAAGAACATTATTAACCTATCGATATCTTGGACAATATTATAAGACGATAAATGTTCACGTGTTGTTTTCTGTAAAGAACATTTCTAACCTATCGATACCTTGGGACATATCCTATGACATTAGTTCAATGAAAATCTGATACGTAGGTAATATAATATCGTTGGTTTCCATAGATAAGTAAAGGAAAACCACCCATCAGTATTTTACTTAAGTAACATGAGCGACGGAAAATATGGCTGCTTGTCTTTTATGAAATGTGTTTCAGATATTAATCTCATGCATTTGGACTCGAGGTTGACAATTTTTTAATTTTTGAAGAAAGTTTTTTTTTTAAGTTTCTTTATTTTTCTGTAACATAATCATAACTGAAGGAGATTGAAAATTTTGATGAACCTCCCAAGCATGTTGAGGTTGAAGAGGTGAGACGCAAAGCTGGGAGTTTCATTACGCTTTTTTTTTTTTTGTAATGTTTCGTTAATTCCATCAGTTCCATCTGTCTCCACGTCGTAACATTTTCGCTGGTGAATTTGGAAGAATAGATTGCATTATCAAAGATACTTTTTTCTAATCATCTAATAATTAAATTTCAGCGGAGAAAGCATTTTTTTTTAAATATTCTGAAACTAAAAAGCGAAAAACTTTGAAATGTGAGAATACTCATGAGTTCATAATTGTCTGGTTATTATTAAAGCTTTTTTAGTATTGAATTATAATTCATTTATTGTTTTAATGATCATTAAATAATTAATCCACTCGGTCTGTCCAAAGTCGTGCTTTTACTGGTGTAATTTATGCGTCCTAAATTGAATTTGAGTGTTTATCAGTTACAGATGAAGAGAATCCTACCTTATCCTATCCTGTCCTGTCTCTGCACCTGATGATGTTTATTTCGGAGAAGACATGGGACTTACGTAAAAGGTGTTTTGCTCTTATGAAATAATAAAAAAAAAAATTTTTACTCGACTATATATTTTTAATCTTTGTTATCTTGATTCAAATTTTATACTAATGTACTTTTGTTGAAGAATTTATAACGCCTGACTTATTTTAAGTTCTTTCGTTTATTCGAATTGTAAACTGAATTGCCTTTTTTTTTTAGAAATTACATACCTTGGTTGGCCAGGTAGTATTTTCAGTCTCATTTCATTGAAAATGAGTGAATAGTATATCGATAATTTGTTGTAATGTATGAGCAGTATTCGTTTTTTTCGCTCAGTGTAGTTTCAATTTTTCTTTTGTTTCACCATTTTTTTCAATTTTAAGAGATAGATCTTCCCTTATATTATGTGACTTCAGTGTAAATGTAATTACATTCGACCTTCTGAACATACTTTTTTTTCTGTATGTACTCGTATCCTCATGTAGATATTTTTGATTGAACACATGTAGGTACAGTGTAAGGTGATAATGATTACGCGTATTTGTTCTAATTGCATTGACAAAAGCGGTTCAACACTTTTTTTTTGCAGCCGTCGTCTTAAGATAATTAGAAAGTTGGTAAAGTATGGCGAGAAGCTCACAATTTTGATTTATCATTGATGTTTGTTTTTCACCTCGTTAAAGCTCCAACGTATTCTTTGTTTCAATCTTTGAGCTAACACTTTGTATCATGAACACCTGAAGTCATGTCGATGTCGCACAATTTTTTGTTACGTTGTGTTCCAAACGATATTTTTACGTGTATCGTTTGGGAATGAAGTTGTGCCTGAAATGTATTTCATCGCTATGTACTTTTTCTTATATTCTCTGATGAAATTTTGAAAAGTTGATTTGTGTTCATTTTTTTTCAAATTCAGTTACGAGCGCTCTTTTCTTTAGGTTTTTCCTCTACAGGTGTAACCACTAATTATTTTGACCAGCTGTTTCTTCATTTTTCATTATTTTGTTTCTATTACATTCTATTTCGACGTTTAAAACTTTTTCTGTAGTTTGATTACCATTCTTAGAATTGGAAGAGAGAGGTAGGCAAATAAATTGGAGAAAAAAAAAACTGAAGTCAGCGTGTAGAACTTCAAGGCATAAAATTATTATTTTTTTTTTTCGAGAGAAAAACAACAACAATCAAATTCTTTGTCTTGTCACGATCTTTTCAAAAAAAAATATTTGTTCAAGAGTCATGTTCCCATCTGCGATTTTTCTGGACCTTTTTTATTTTATTGATAGAAATTTTCCCTATTATACTAATAAAAAATGCATTTTGGAATTCATCTTGAAACGGTATTGTTTCAACTATCGTTAAGGAGACATTATTCTATAAATTTCTGAAATTATTTCGGTTAAATTAGATTTCTAAGGAAAAATCATTCATTCATTTTATTTTGAAGAAATTTTTTATCTTTGGTTATGACTGGAATACAACTTAATGCTTTTGAATGTAGAGTTGAATGTAGTTCAGGGGCATGCTCCGGAATTCGAAAGACCCTACATTTCTCTTTTTTTTTTTAACATTCAAAGCTGACTTGTGAAACCATTCTGGGACTGTACTACAATAAAATATGGGTAGAAATAATAGTAGATACCTACTATCTATAGATTATAATGTTACGCAAAAATTATATCCAGTATAAATCCAATATTAATGCACTGCTCTGTTGTGATGGGTCCACTTAAAACTTACGTGTTCGGACTGCTTGTGGCTAAGTTTCTCTTAAGGTAACCTTTTCTAAATGGTCTCGATTGTAATACGCCTATTATTTTAATCGTTTTTTCTCTTACTTTTACCCTATTTGGGTCTTTATATGAGAAATAATGTTTAATTCTTTAACTTCGAAGTTTTTTTTACTTTTTTCTTTCCGCCAGAACTGTATTCTGCAGCCCTTAAATGCAAATTAAAAAAAAACTTTTTTTCTTGAATTTAAAAGTTTTCTTCGTCACATTTTTACATAAATTGTTGTTCTATTTATTTCGAACTTTTTCTATCCTCAGTGTATTGTGGTTGCCAAAATACAGAAAGTTATGTTCTACGAAAGAAATGATTTCAAGCATAATTGTGAAAACCAGCTGAATTCAAACAAATATTCTGGGCGCATGTATAAAGGTGGATTAGAGGTTTAATCAATAAATTTAGTTTTACCCGCATGGTATTCGATAAAAATTAATTCTGTTCATGCATTGGGATAATATGTCATGGCTGCATGATAGGATTGAAGCTTTTTCTCAAGTTATGGGAATCGTATTACGTTTTCGTTGCAAGTTATACACTGTTCTTTTGATGACTTTAATCTTCTGAAAATTTCTTTAATTTACACGAAAAGTATTATTTACAAAAGACAGCTGAAAAGTAATGCACATTCGGTCATAACTCGCGTGTGTAAAGAGATATTTAAATGACGAAAAATGGATGAAAGTGCATTTAATTGGTATACCCAATTGGTATTTTTTTTATCCATGACCTCATCGTGTCCTTCACAGCTTCATAACCTTACTTCATCATGGTCCCTGGTGAAATGAATGCGCTTAAGGTCTCTCTTCAAATTTGGAACCGAGTAGAACATCTACTATTTTCAACTTACAAATTTTTCATTGACGAGATGAGAAAACTGATTCGTATCAGTATTTTTGTGTATTGTGACTACATTGAAAAATCATGGTCTTGTAGTCAATAAAATGTATTTTCATGCTTCAGTTGTTTTATTTGAATAACTATTTCCATTTGGAAGTTGTGACTAAGTGTACACTATGTCATTAATTTTCAGCTGACCTTCGTTGGATAATGATCTATTCAGTTTCAGTTTCTGCGACCCCTCAGCCTTTAAATGTTTTTGGCTCATTTTGGAATATCTTATTTGACAATCATTGTAGGTTGGGACGAATTAGTTTTATAGATTGAAAAAATTATGCCCTAATTGTTATGGTCAAATAATTTTCGCTTATGTTCGAATTACGATCATCATATTGATTAATTTCTTTAATCTTGCTTATCAAACACGATACCAATGTAGGTATTCCTTGATTTGGTTTGAACATCATGCTATTTTCTATAACTTGCTGGACGTTATATTTTGAATTTTTTCTGGACTGAAATTTTCGATATTCTATTGAATGCAGTGTGTCAGATCAGATTCATTGAGCCTAATTTTGCTAATTAATTGAAGTTGATCAAAATCAATATAACAATACTAGAATGATAATTTTATCAACTTTGATAAACCAGTTTTTTAAGTTTTATTTTGCGTGCTATGTACGAGCGGGCATGGCTGGAAGTACTGAAGGTAGGAGGAATATTGGATGTAACACGTGTTAGTAGAAAACTGGTCTTGTCATGTCTGTAGTCAGAACGCAGCAAACCACTCCTTCTGATTGCTCGGCCTCCACTAGATTGCTGTGTTTAGTCATGTCTGTATCTGGTCCATGTATTGTTAGTACGCCCATCAGCATTAATTGACCGCATTTTTTGGGTCGGGAAAAGTGGTGTCAGTAGAATTCGAATCCGCCACGCTCAGATAGAGCCAAACTCTTAACATCGAGCCCCAGCTTTTTTCTTGTTTCAATCTTTCGAAAATTTTCCCATCTGAAACGCTAACAGGTGTTGAAAACGCAATTTACGCGTTAAAATTTTAAATTGATGCAAGTAGCAGCGATATGGTGAATGAAAATCGGATAGAGAAGGAGCACAAGAAAAAGAATGAAAAGAAAATTAACGCTTTTACCGAAACCTGACGAATAGAGTAGGTATATCGTTGAAATAACAGCAGATTGAAGCGAGTAGGTATATTATATGAGTCACTATAAATTCGCCCTCGTTAATTACTGCAACGATTTGTATAAATGGCGAACGATAATTTCTCTCTCTCTCTCTCTCTCTCTCTGTTTAATTAAACGCGTTTGAAATGTTTCATGAAAATAAATTAAAAATTCGTGTGATATTGCGATTATATTATTGCGCATTCCACCATACTACTGTCTATTTGCGGGTCGTTTTGTTGAAATGCCCGTCGTCTTTTCATTGTACCTTGAAAAATTTGATATTTGTGCGATACTGTGCTAACCAAACTTATCGCCCAGTTACAGCAAGGACATTCAAACTATTTCTAAATTATTTGAATCGGTGTTATAACTTAATTTTTGGAATTTTACGTACATTGCATTTAGTGTCCTCCGCTTCGAAGTCGAGGCTGGTTGTTAGCGTTAAAATGGCGGGAGAGATGGTGAAAAGAGAATTAAAAAAAAATTTCTAAAATTACCGCTGACTTTTGCCGCTGACATTGGAACCGAGAAAAACTTTGGTGTGACCCAAGAACAGATACCAAAGAAATTTGTTCTAGTTGCGTGTATTTTTCTTCCGAGTTTTGTTAAGACTTATTTTGAAGAGTTCTGCACAATGGGAAATAGTTTCTTTTTTATTTTCCTACTTGATGGTTTTTTCTTTTTTTGAACGGATCTTGTGGTGTACACAGGTAAAAATTATCAGTTTTTTTTTCCATTGTTGTAATCTGTGTTTGATGACTGGCAATAACGCCTGATAGCCTGTTCGATTGTGTTATTCTGTCTCGACTGGAGATGTTTGCCGATTTGGCTTCGGCATTCTGAGTCAGTTGAGGCGAAAATAGAGAAGAGTTGGTGGCTAGTAACTAGCGATGACACCTGATCGTCTTTTCAATTGTGTTATATATTCTGTCTCAACTGAAGATGTTTGCCGACTTGAAAACAAAAAGAAAATAATTTTACAAAATTTTGGGTCAGTTGGGATTTGAACCTGGCACTTTTCAGGTAGGTAGCCGTGATTCTACCATAGCGCCACTGCAGCTGCATGATGAAGTTGATATTATTACACTATATTGATCCGAAACGACTTATAATTAGATGGTTCAAAGAAATTTTCCTGTCAGTAAACAATTCTATGAAGAATTGATTAACCCTCAAAGTAATGAATAAGAAAGATTTTATTAGCAAATTTTTCTAAGCCTAAACTGCGTACAACTATTATGATTTATAACTAGTGAAGTATGAGTTAAATATTGTGATCTTAATTTTCAAGATATACCGATATACCTTTGACTATATAGTACTAGACCAGTAGAGAAATGATTTCTGGTTAGATATGCCAGTGCTAAATAGGTAATCCGAGCATACCTTTTGACGTATTTTTCTTTGTGTTTATGTCCGCTATCCGTGTGAATTTAAGTGATGTCTTTATCAGATGTATTTTAAATTGTCGAATTCAAGTAAAATGTCAAAAACGCATGAGGTACACTTGGGTTACCTACTATTTTGCCGGCATGTCTTTACATCAAAAAGAACATTGGTTTTATGGAGCTTTACTCGTCCAGTACTATATATTCAAAACAATATATGAATACGATAATACCGAAGGATATACCTAAATTAATATATTGCTGAAATCCTCCAGCTTGATTAAAATTAATTAAATTTTCTCTTTTTCTACATCCAAGCCAAGCTCGGTGAACCAAGTACTTCTACAACTTATACTTGAGAATAATTTTGTTTTTACTTGAATATTCTGAGATAGAAATATTTCTGAGACTAATTCTGCCAATTATCTGTGAAAGCTTTATAAACTGCTGTGTAGTGTGTACAGAGATTGAGATTTCAAGTGAAATGGGAAAGAACCCACCATAGTCAATATTTTTGGGATTTAGAAAATTTGTTACTTATTAAAAATTAGTGTATTTCTCATGAATTCTGATGTAGAATTTCTTTTGAAAGCTAATTCAGTGGTATAGGGTGAGATAGTTCTCTTATTCAGATAACAGGTAATAGGAAATCGATAATTATTGGAATATATCCATTTCGTATTTTAAAATTACATTCCTCATCTTGTGAAAATTCCTTTCTTCTTTATATCTGGTAATGGGAATTTTGATATTATTGTAGATGTCTGGCATTCTAAAGCGATGAATCGTATTAAAATTCTTATTAATGTTATCAGCATTTTTGTTATATTCTTCAATTTAACAATATCACTTCAGAATTTCTGAAATTACTCTCTGTGTCCATTGTCAAGTAACATTTATATAAGCTTTCAACTAAAATTAGTTCATGTTAGGGTTTTTCAAAATTTGGTCATGTCTCATTTCCCTATTACAGTTTTTTCATCTATAATTTTCTCATCTCAGAATTCTTTCGATTTTATATCAGTATCATAAAGAAAAAAAAAATCAACAAGGTATTCACAGTTTTGATTTTGAGAAGAAAAAAATGTTCTTATCTTATTTTTTATAACTATACATTTTTGTGTGTTAATAATTCTGTGGTCGAAAATTCCAGCAAGTCTCCTCATGTATTATACCGATAAATTTCAGGAGATTTTTGAACAGCTTCAGTAGGAAAATGTACGAATGTAAAAATATTTGAAATTTGTGATTTACAGGTTAGTTCAATTTCCTATTTTATT
The DNA here is from genome assembly GCA_011428145.1 of Ericerus pela. Taxonomy (NCBI): domain Eukaryota; kingdom Metazoa; phylum Arthropoda; class Insecta; order Hemiptera; family Coccidae; genus Ericerus; species Ericerus pela. The sequence goes on from WOFM01000432.1 coordinate 390,777, forward strand.
TTTAGAGAATTTTCTATTTTTAAGTTGGTTTTGTATGAGTAGTAAGTAGTTCCACACCATCACTTAAGAAGTTTTATGACTCATACTACTGAAGTAAGAAAAGTGACGAAAGGGTTAACTTCTATTGATGCCTCACAACAGAAAAGATTTCACCGACGTAATTCACTATAGAGTTGAAAACAAGCATTTGGGCTTATTTAGGTTTATCTTATGACATGGAGATCTATTATTGTTCACGAAGCAGATTGCAAGTTTAGTTAATTACAGTTAAAACAGATAGTATTATACACGTAGTTCTTCGTAGTATTGACTTGAATTTTCAAATTTTTGATTGAAAAAGTTCTAGAAAAAAAGAAAATAAGGATCGCTTTTTACGGTGTGCAATATCGAAAAATTTTTTAATTCGTCAGTTACAGAATTGATTTTTCCTTTAATCAGTGTTGAGACAACTGAATTTAAGATATTAATGCTATTCAACGTACGAGTCCATAGCCGGTTGTTACTTCATCACTTTTGCTTTATCGTCTCAATGTTTTTGAGACAATAAAAGTTCGTTTTGGAAAACTATTCCATTAATATTTACACCCACTAAGCAGCAATGAACAGAACGACTCATTGTCGTATTCTACTTGAATTATATTTGATTCAACGAAGACGAAAGAGAATATTTGTGAAAAGTTCAATTTATTTGTAGGTTAAGCTCTATAAGCTCTGCGGAAAATTTCAACGGTCGTAAAGTGCAAACCCAAATTGACCGGCAGCTCTCCAGGGGTATTTTCCTGTTCTTATAGCTGAATAAATAATGAGATTCAATCGCATCAGATCGAATTCTGATCGATTCCGTAACGAAGCGAAGGAACAATAGGTTTGATTCCTTTGAAATGATAGAGTCTGAATTTCCGTCACTAATTTCGATCAGTGGTGCCTGCAAAGTGCAAACGCTCTACATTGCTATAATGTGGCGATAGGATCATTTTACCTGGTTTTCTTGGTGTTTGAGTAAATTAGATTCGTATCTCATCCAATAGTGTTGTATTCCGGATATCATTTGCTGGGTCTGCGAATATCGTGGTGTTAATTTAGCTCAGAATTTTCGGTCTACTCAACGTTATTCTTATTTCTTACATACTTTTGCCTCACTTTCTTTCTGTCTTCTCTCGCCCTCTTTCGTTTCTCATTTCCTTCTGTTCACTATCGTGACGCACGCAACTTGAAGGTTTGTGCTCTCATGTTCTCCATCGTATTTTTTCTGGCGGTAAAAATTGCGTTTTTCACGGAATTATTTCATTGATAAATGACTTCGATTTTCGGCTTCGACGTTAAATATTAACACCATGAGGAACGTGACAATCCGCCTTTCATCACTTTTCTTCTACGCCAAAGACGGTTCGAAATTACGTCATAAATTCGAAAATTTTGTTCTATGGTGTTTTCACACTCGAGTGTCGGTCGGATAGATTCTGAACACTGCTATTGAAGAAAAAAAAAAAAGTGTGACGCGCGTTAGATGCAAATCAAATCAGAAAGGGCCTGGTATAACTAATCGACAAAATATTTACAATTTCGAATTGGTTTCAAATTTTTGTAGTCTCGCGGCAAACTTACGAACATTTAGAATGAGCTTTTTCAAAAAACGTTATACAATGGCGATTATTTATGAGCTGTCAATTCGGCTATTTAGTTCTTTTTTCTTGAAGATAGAATCCAAATTCGTTCAATACCTCTCGAGAAAATTGTGCGGAGTGTTCTTTGCCCAGATCATACATAGGCTTGACTGATTGAACCGCGACCTTTTTTTTTCTTCAAAATTTAAGGGTGAAAAAATGAAGAAGACTCGGTTTGAAAACTTTGGGATTTGAAAATTAAATATTTGGTTGAAATTCTGACTGCGGTTATTTTACGTTGAACCTAGTGAGGCTATGGGATTAGGGATTAATCTCGGTAATGGGGAGGAATTTCTCGAATTTTCTTCTTTGCGAGCTCATACGTTAAAGCGAGAAAGTAGACGTTCATTTATCATCCTAAAATCGCTCAAGTTTTTTCACTTATTTTTTAAAGGACAAGAACCTCTGATTCCGCATTCCTATTCTGTTCGTGGCTGTATTGAAAAAACTTCTATTTGTTTTCTGAAATGGAGTTACTTACGCTTGCTTTAGATTACCTGTACATTTTTCTGTTGCGAATCAGTATGCGAAGAAATAAACGAAGTGCCTTAGAATGTCTCTGAGAATGTCTTTCAACTTTTCGTGTTTTGATAAAACGCTCTTGGAGGTTAAAATTCGTAAGAACGTAAGACTGAGTTATTTTTCGCAGCCAAGTTAACTCGGCTTTAAAACGTGTATCGTACGCGTTTCATATAAAAGGTCTGGATATTTATTTTGGCAGTGGTCAAAGTATGCACTAGATTGCTTGCTATTCGTTTCTCGATTGATGGGTCGTTACTCTCTGAGCAATTTATAAAAGTACGTGCGTGTCCTATAAATATATTGTTGGAATGTTTCTGCTATTTGAAAAGCAAGTTTTAAATGTAACAACGTAATTAAAAATTGGTTTATATTCGACCGAAATTTGACGTCGTACGCGTTCCTTGTGATATCTTGGGTTTAATATTTTTGACATTTTATTTTTATTCTCATACTTTAGTTCGTTTAAATTTGACATGGAGGAAATGTTATTAATTCCTGTGCTAACGCTATTACTACTTATGAAAGCCCTGTGAAATTAAAATTGAAAAGAAAAATTTTGTATTGTGAAAATTTGATAACCGAAGTATCGTGAGAATTGAATTCCTGGGTAACATTTAATAATAGTCATCACTTCCTTTACTCCGTGGGTTGTACTTTCATCATATGGGGAAGAAGAGACCTAAACGTCTCAAATTTTTTATTTTTATTTTCAAAAATAGTGAAATTGATTGTTATGACAAAAATATTTCAGTATAAAAATATCTTTGAAAAAATCTGGTTCAAAAGAACTTTGTGATATTATTTTCATTAGGGTGATTTTTAGAGTGATACCAATTTAACTGAAAGAAAAATAAATTGAAAAATGAGTGAATGTGGCTCACCAGATCTACTTCAAAAAAAAAAAAAACGAAGATGTTTTTAAAAAGTTTTTTGTTACCTATACTTTCGCATTATTTTTATGTTAGACGAAAATTGAGAATTCGTAAGGAACCAAATAATTTATTTGACTGTTTCAAACGTTGTTCGTTGTTAAATTTCTAATTTGCTTGTGTGTAACTTCTGTAGGTGCATTTTTGCTCTGTGGAACTATATTTAATATGAAAAAATTATGCCCTATTTTGGAGGGCAGATAAAATCCGGTATAGTATATAAATTGAGAGCTAAAAATGTTGAATTCACCGGACAGAATTTTTGTTTTAATTTGAAAGGCAAATTTTTTGTCACTAAACTCTTGAGGGACGTTCGAAAAAATTCAACCATAACTAATATAACTTACCTTCGTATTTTCCCTGAAACATATTACAAAACAACTAGGTATTCAAATTTCAGCTCTGCTCAGTTACTTTTTTTTTTCAATAGAGGACAGGAGAGAGAAATAAAAACGGGTATTGAAAGATAATGCTTTTTGTTTCGTATAATAAATTGAATTTTTGCAGTTTTTCACGCAAAATTTCTGAATTATGTGATAACTTGACTGTAAAACCATGAAAAATAATATTTTCTTTCAAATTTCACTAAGTTATTCTCGGTATTTGTGGGGACAATACTCTTATGAGGTAACAGGGGCTCGCACCCCTCGACGACAGTCGCCACCCAAAGGCTGGCAATAATCGTCTTCATGACGTTAAACAAACTTACACTGGTGCGTTTGTATGTTCGTACCTGTACGTACGTACAGGTAAGATACATTGTACGGGCCCAGATCAATTACCTGATAATGATCTCGGTAGTGTCACAGCCCGGTACCAAACGTGCTGCGTCGTTTCTTATCATCTCAACGGAGACAAGAAACGACATAACGCATGACATAATTACGTACATGTACGTATGCATGTGTGTGTGTGCGTGTATCAAATCCTGTATATAAACTCTCAGAACCGGCTCAAAAATCGCCAGTGTTCGCCGAGGATTTGGCTCTCCCATACTTAACCGTATGAAGTGGCAGAACACGCAAATACTGTTGAAGACCTTCTAGTGTGAATATCTCTCACGACAAGGTATTCCACAGTGGTCACCCCGACGTGATTTTTTGGCTACGTTGTGGGTGTCTAGGTGCGTTGTGCTAATTCTAAAACTAGGTGCGGTGCACTGGCGAGTTACTCGCTTGTGATACAAATATTTTTTACAGACCTAGACACCTTTGGCTGTCGAAGCAGAGGTCTGACTTTGAAAGTGTGAAATTAAACCCCCCCTTCCAAATATATTTGCCGGAAGGGAACCAAGAGAAGTAGACCGGGAGGAACAAAGTTGCTCTCATCCGCCAACTCCTCCAACTTTGACCAGAGACTCAGAAGTCTTTGAGACTCTGGAGAAACAAAAACGAATCCGGAGGCCAGAAGCCTTGCGTTTGGGAGCTGTAGTCAACCCAAACGAGACAACAGCTTGCACCCTCAGAAGTGGTCGTCTTTTGAGCCAAGACTCCGACCCTTTGACCCCAGTCCGACAACTGACGGAGTCTGGTGGAACCTTTGCCAAAAATAAAATGAACAAAGTACAGCAGATTACAATGCCTAACGGAAGTGGAAATACGACAAACCCATCATCGAACCAGCCAGGAACAGGTGGAAGTGGTCATCCACAGCTGACCCCCGAAGTGCTTGCACAGTTACTACAGCTGTTGCAGATGCAGACTCTGCAAAACCCTGCGATCCAAAGGCGGAGGATTGAGATTCCGGAATTTTTACCAAATGAGGTGGAACTCTGGTTGACTCTCCTCGAAGGTCGTTTCAAGACAGAAAACTTACAGAACGACCAGAAGTACTCTCACATTTGCAGCGGCATGCCCGCAGAAATAATACGCCGCATTCCAGATATCATGGAATGCCCTCCGGCAAAAGCAGACAAGTACAGTTGGTTCTGCAAGAAAATTCGAAATGTGTTTGGTAAGACTCAAAATCAAATAATAGATGATGTTATGGGTGGAATGAAGATTGGAGATGATAAACCCTCCACCTTCATGGCCAAATTACGACAGAAGGCCGACAATATCGTATCACCGTCAGTCATTGGGAACCAGTTCTGCAAACAACTGCCCTAACATGTTGTGCAGTGTCTGACAGCTATAGGTACCATGGTGATCAATAACTCCGAGGACCTAGACTTCTTGGCAAAGAGTGCCGATAGTGCACTGGAACATTCGAGATCAGCATCCTCAATTATTGCAGTATCGACAGAGACCGGAGAACTAGCTCAGCTTAGAGCCCAGATAGCTCAGCTGACTAGTGAAGTAAAAAAGAAAAGTAACAACAACAATAATTCAAGAAATGGTAGAAGTAATAATCGCTCGAAAAGCAGGAGCAATAACAGAAATAATGATAGAAAATCTAGGGCAAGAGACCGAAAGAGCAATTCTACCAGGTGTCAGAGTCCAACTCCCCCAAGAAGAACATCGTTCCCCAAACCCCGGTCTCAAAACTGGGACGATAAATCCTGCTTCTTCCATAATAGATTTGGTGCAGAAGCCACCAAGTGCAACAACAGATGCCAATGGTGGGGAAAAACATATAGTAAGTCGTCAAACTAGAAAGAGGGGTCGTCTATGAGGCTGAAGATCCCTCAAAAAAGTATTCACGCCGCCTGTTCATCAAGGACAGGACAAATAGGAGACGTTACCTAATAGACTCAGGTGCTGACTTAAGCATTTTGCCAGTAAGTAAGAACCAAAAGGCATTTTCTCTGAAATACTACCTCCAAACTGTGAATGGTCAAAACCTTCCAGCTTACGGAATAGAATCCAGCAAAGTAAGCATCGGTTTGCAAAGAGACATGACGTGACCAGGGTTGTCAATTCGAAAGCTCGCTCTTCCAAGAGCTGTCTAAGAAGCTTGGTGCACAACACAATCACACCACAGCTTACCATCCTCAAGCAAACGGTAAAGTTGAGCGATGGAACAGAGCTTTGAAAGCCTCCATCATGGCTTGCGACACCAAGAGATGGGTTGACATACTACCAACCATCCTCTTGGGCCTTCGATCTGCTCTTCAAACAGACACGGATCACTCTGCAGCGCAATTAGTGCTCGGCGAAGAGTTACGCCTACCAGGGGACTTTTTCACCCACTTGAAAGAAATTAGCCTCGAAATGCTAGTCCAAAACATACGGACTGATGCTAATAGTTTTTTGAAACAGGCAGCTCGTCATGGCCAACCAAAGATTTATGTCTCCAAACACTTGGCCACAACATCTCATGTGTTTGTCAGAGATGAAAAAATAAGATCTTCGTTGGAAAAACTATACGCCAGTCCTTATAAGGTTGTATCTCAGGATGACAAGAATTTCGTGATACTAATCGCAGGTGAAGAAAAAACAATTTCAATTGACAGATTGAAACCTGCGTACCTTTTAAAGAAAGACAGAAAAATGCTCCAAAGAGCAGTAAGGAAGATGACAGATAAGAATATAGAAGAAGAAAAGCAGACGGCACAGTCCGATAACACACAACCACAAAAAGTTGAGGACAAACCAGTCAAAAAAGGTGGTAAATCACAAAAATCACCAGAAGAAAAAATAAAAATCAACGACGAGATTGTCAAAATACATTACGATCCATTGGCCCCCTTATGCCCACAAAAAAGAGGCAGGCCCCTAGGTAGCAGAAAGCGAAAAAACCAGATTCCAACTCGAAAATCCGAGAGATTAGCAAGGAGAAACTAAAAATATTCACGAAAGTTAATATCTGCTGCGAAAAATACATACCCGCATAAAAATACGTACGAGAATCTGGGAATATTCGTAACAAAAGAAATTCCTCAGATAAGCAGAAAAAAAGTGCGTACAAATAAAATACGACACGAATAAATAAATCCACGTGCAATACGGAAGAAAACATCGCAACGTGTTTCTATTGACAAACATACAGATAACAAATAGTCAATAGATCGTGACGTCACAAACGAAGAGTGCATTCCTTTGTGAAATACAAAATTCAAAGTACGAAAATTCAAACATGCTTAACTCTGCTTGTACTTAACAGATTTGGACCGGAAAACTTTTCAGCTATAGAATATTGAATGCACTATCCCCTCCGAACATGTCTGAAATGAGATAACGACTTGGAATAAAGCTGTGATCAAAAATATTCTCGGAAAGTTTTTCACTCGCCTTTCTGCTGTTGACAAATTAACACGCCGAAATTTTCTACCAATTTTTCTTCCTTTTTCTAAAAATCTTCTTTCTGTGTTCCTTATAATGTCGTCCCCAACCAATACCCCGTTTTCGAATCAAGAATTCCAATTCGTAGTTCCACCTGTGCCTCAGCCTGTGAAGACTAAGGCACAGATAGAACACGAAAAGGAGATCGAAAGAATCAAAAACGAGCTGCTGATGGATACAACATCGGCTGCGGACATCGTTAAGATAATGTCCGCACCCCTTCCTGCCCTGATCTCACCCCCGAAATCGCCGGAGAAAACACCGGGAGTGGGGTGCCCACCCCCGGAGTCTTCAGCCCTGGTGAAATTGGAGGTGAGAAGGCAACATCCAGCGGAAGAGGCGCAAAAACCATGCCCTCCCCCCGCCCTAAATCTAACCTATAAACCATCGGGGAATTTGAACTCACCGATGTATAAAAGGCCAAGACTCCTGACCCCCTTTGATCCTCGCCTCTCCTACCATTCACACCCATACACTTGTCCGGCGCAAAATAGACCACCCAGACGTAGGGGACAACAGAGCCGGGAAACCTATCAAGCCCGTTTCCACACTCGTAAGCAGTCTTACAAGTGTGTAGGTGCTGCAGTAGGGTCGACTCTGGCAAAATGGGAGAAGGACCAGAGACAGCAGTAGACTCGATAAGTCCCCCCAGGCACGCGACATCATTTTTGCAGCGCAAAAACTGGGGGGAGTAGCTGTGGAGACAATACTCGTATGAGGTAATAGGGGCTTGCACCCCTCGATGACAGTCGCCGCCCAAAGGCTGGCAATAATCGTCTTCATGACGTTAAACAAACTTATACTGGTGTGTTTGTATGTTTGTACCTGTACGTACGTACAGGTAAGATACATTGTATGGGCCGAGATCAATTACCTGATAACGATCTCGGTAATGTCACGGCCCGGTACCAAATGCGCTGCATCGTTTCTTATCATCTCAACGGAGACAAGAAACGAAGTAACGCATGACATAATTACGTACATGTACGTATGCATGTGTGTCTGTGTGCGTGTACCAAATCCTGTATATAAACTCTCTGAACCGGCTCAAAAATCGCCAGTGTTCGCCGAGGATTTGGCTCTCCCATACTTAACCGTATGAAGTGGCAGAACACGCAAATACTGTTGAAGACCTTCTAGTGTGAATATCTCTCACGACAAGGTATTCCACAGTATTTTTCCTTGAAGTATTTGTATTTGTAGCCTATCTTGTAACAAGTTTGAATTAGGCCTTTTTCTCCTTCAACTTTACCTATACAATTGCTCTATGACAAGCTCGAAAATGATAGATTGTGTACTTGCGTTAGAATATGAAAAAAATTCAAAACGGTTAATGGATTTAGCATATGTTGGAAAAATACCGCCTGTAGAGTATGACTAATTTCACTGTTGAAAAGTGTCTCAAAATGTGCAGTTTGTTGTCAATGATATATTATATAAACTTACTTAGGTAAACAATTCAACAGTCTACAATTGAGTTGAAGCAAGACATTGGCTATTTGCGCCGTGCCAAGTTATCAAGCAAAACATATCGATATTTATTATGCATATATGTTTGTCCGCGAATTTCTGGAGAACTATTACAGCAATTTTGATGAACTTTTTTTTAAAATGATGAAGGCGATCCTATTAAAGTTCCATTTTATTTGTTTTAGAATAAATGAAATTGTTCTTGCAGAGTTTTTTCATAAAACTTTGTATTTACATGTATGTACGTATGTTTGTTTACAAATTTCTGAAGAACTACTTGAACAATTTTTTTGAACTTTTTTTTTTAATCATAGAAAGTGATCCCATAATTATTATCAAATTATTTTTTTTTAAATCAGTGAAATAGTTTTTGAGTAATTTAAAAAAAAACTTTGTTTTAAGGCTTCAGCACGGACTGATGCATTATTTGGATACGTTACCAAAGTGGTTAAATTTGCCTGGGCAAATCTGACCAGATCAGTAACGCCTAAATAATACACTGACATTTTTTTTTTTTTTTTTTTTATTTTTTGGGAGGAGGCAGTAGTTTAATTGAAGGAGTAGATATTTTTTCATAATGGAAAAAAAAGTACTGGTTTTTTAACTACTGGTAGCCTTTTGTTGATAAATGTTAAGAAAAATGTAGGTATACTTAGTAGCATTATAACAACAAGATTGATAATTTTTATCCATTTCTCATGCCTTTTTTTGTTTTGCAAATTCTTACTAAAGGAGTTGAACGTTTATCCTTATGAAAACAAAGTTTCACCGTGATAAATGATTTACTCCTTCGATAAGAATTTTGCCCACAAAAAAATAAAAAATATTTTCTTAAAAATAAAACGTAAACTATGTGGTCGATTCTAAAAAAGATAATGTGATAGTGATTATTAGATCACCTATTATTATTTTAAAAAAAAGTTTATCAATATTGGTTGAGTAGTTTTCTGGAAATTTGCGGATGAACCTGTGAACATACCTACCAACAAACTGTCTTTTGAAAATCTCTCAAAAACAATTTCATCAATTTTAAAACAAATAATAAGAGATCTTAATGGGATCACCCTATATCATTTTAAAGGTAGTTCATCAAATTTGCCTCATTAGTTTTCCAAAAATTGACGAACAAATAAACATTATGCATATGTATACCTATCGATATGCCTACTAATTTTATAAGGAGATGATAGGCAACTGCCCACTTTCAAATACGCTAACGTATTCCTCGCTTTTCCAATAGTAGTTTTGTTGTTTGTCTTCAGTTGCAGAAACACATTCGTATCATTGCTGTAATTTGTGTACCTAGATTAGTGGTTCTCAAATTGTGAACTTGGGCACCTCGCTATATCAACAAAATTCATCTACATGATGATAATATTGAGTTTGCTTTGATTTGAGAGTGCCGTGGAAAAATCCTAACACCCTAATGGAGCCGTGAACCAAAACAGTTTGAGAACCTCTGACTTAGACTGCATTGGCGTTTTGGCTCTCTGCAGGGAAACGTCGAAAGGAGTTATTTGTTTTTTTTCATCTATTCCTTATGTCGAGAAACGAAATGTGAATTATTTGAGACTATACTCTGTTCGCGCTAAGAAGTGCGTGATGTAATAAACCATATCCACACTTATCAGCTTGAAATACGATGTCTATTCACTCTACAAAATGATGCTTGTGTAACAATGTGCTTCGATTTCTTTTTCTCTCTCCCCAACCAACTACTATGACTATCATGATTCTGACAGTATATATGTAATGGAGGGCTGATTCTCCCAGTTTCGTTCTTCAACGATGAAGTGTTTCGAGTAACAAAATTACCGTAAGATATATATCTATATATTCGTATATACAGATATAGTAAAGTGCGAAACGGAGTAATTTCGTTCCCCAAAAACGTTGTCTATGTCTGATAGTAACTACCTACGAATTAGCCCTCCGTTACGTATATTATACTCAAAGGCGTGAACAGAGTATAGCGAGTGTATATGTAGTGAAGGTTTGTGACATTTTCAAATTTGGTGAGTCAGATTATTTGATTCGTAAATATACTTACTCGATGCGTAAATATACTTACTCGATGGTACGTATTACCGCGAAGTGAGATGGATATGCTGATCAGTGCTTATTCAGGCCCTCAGGAGCCTCAGGTCCTGAGACAGAACAACTTTGTCATTCATTTCATGATACATTGATACGACGATGACGGCGTTATCAATAAGCTTTGACAGTTTTCGATAATTAAATCTCTCGTTTCGACCTTCTTGCTTGTCCTCTCACCCAGTGCCACACGGGTGAATCAGTGGTGTGCATTGGCGCGCGAATTCTCATTCGACTACAATCCATAACCAGCTATAACCAACCTGTGAACCTGTTCTAAAAAAGAAAAATAAACTAAAAAAACCGATACGAGAATGAAAATACTGAGTGAGAATGAAGAGAAGGGAGTATTGTAGGCCACGCAGTATACTGTTCTCATTCTCAATTTTCACGTTTACGTTCGATTATTTTTTTCTTCCTCCTTTTTAAGCAGGTTCCTTAGATAATCTACTTATTACGCTTGGTGCGATATTAGCCTCCATGGTTGGGGATGGGTACGTTTTTCGTTTCATGATCTCAGGAAAATTTTGGCACCAATAACTTAAATTCATATACATTTTTATACATATAGACGAATAGATACGTCTATTTTTTGTTCTCTCGGTACAGGGCGCAATTTTTATCAAATAATCACGAAATTTGGTACGAACATTTGTATTAAGCTAAGGACTAGACCTGTTGATTTTGGTGCGAATCGGCCGGACAGTTCTTCCGATATCACCATTTTTGTTTTTATGTTGGCTATAAAATGCTCAATTTTGCATCAATAGCCACGAAATTCGGAACAGATATTTATCATAATTTATTGTATCACGCTACCAGTTATAGCGTGGATCGTCCGGACGGTACTTCCGGTAAAGCTTTTTTTCCTCTTTTTCTTTTTCTAATTTGCTTGAACTTTCCTTTTTTACAAAAATTAACCACATGTTCATTTTTTTTTTTTTTTATTTCATAACTTTATTATAATTCTTTGGTTTTATTTTTGAAATTATATAATTATTTATTATACTTTTTATTTTCATAATTAATTTTTCTTAACAAGAAATGATTTTAAATTTGATATTATCTAATATTTTGTTAGCAGCTAATAAATTTTCTACAATCATAACATACCTGCCATAGGGTATATAAACTTATAGACAATTAATGTAACTATCAAAATTCATTATTCTTTTTCTTGTAAACCTACTTTTTCTAGCAAAGCTCGCTGCGCTAGAGTTTTTTTTTCTCTCAACTTTTTCTGTATTTCTCCGTTCCTCTCCTATCACCGCCTCTCTTTCTCTCTACATATAACCAGCTGAGAAATCATAAACCTCGTTCCGTGTTTTAGACCGGTTACTCGTAGTTTGAGAATTTGAATGTGCGGAAGAAAGGGGGCGGAAGGTTGGATGCTGAAGAGACGAAAATAGCTCGTGTTTTTGTCGCCATTTTTATGTTCATATTGTTCAGTTCGTTGTTAACGTTAGTATACAAAGTCGAACTTAGCCGAGTCTGTATGTATTAAATTTTCTTCGAATACGAGGCGAAAAATCTTTATTTATGTTGTATTTAGCGATTTCTCCTTCCCCTGCCATCTTCATGTTCTTAATTAAAACTAATCAGTTTAATGATTGTCTGTGTGGTTGGGGAAAGGGCAAAGTGAAAAGTAATTCATATAAACCGGTCTTAAAATTGAGAGGGAGAAAGATTGATAGACAAAATATTTCATAATTTTCCGCGATTTTTGAATAAAGAAAGAGAAAAAAGTTGAAATTGGGGTATTGAAAAATTGAACGTAGTCGTAAACTTTTAAGAGTTCTCTAGGTTTCTTTTAATTTAAAATTTACAATAAACACTAATGAAATAAAAATGTTTAAAAGTGTAAACTATTGCAACATATCAAAAATGGAATAACGTATTTCTCAATTATCGTTCACTAATTGTTACATAAGTGTGTGTGTGTGTTTGTATGCGCGCGTATGTATGTATATATGTATATATGTATATATATACCTGGGTATATTTGTATGTGTGTTTGTATGTATGATCACGTACGTGTGTGTGTTTGTGTCTTCGCACTTGTATCCAACCATGATTATCGAACCTAAAAAAAATTAGTGTGAAATGTTAATTATTTTTTCTGACGTCATCGTTGTCAATGAAGTTTGAACAGAAATTCTATCGTAATTTAGTGTTTTCTGTTTCTTCTGATCTGATTTGTCTTTTAATCGTATAAAAATCTTAACGCAAGATTACATTAATTCGATCAATAATGAATATACTTTGCGATATTTTTAATATTTATATATTAGGCCAAGTGGGTGAAATACTGAATGATCGAAGATTCATAAATTCAGGAGGTGGTATTTCGAGTGTTGGTGAAAGAAAGATTTGGGCAAAAAGAAAGGTTGCAATGCGGATAACCGTTTTTTTTTTGCATTTGCTGGAATGTGAAATGACGGCATCGCATCAGATTCTCCTGCAGAAGAGAAGGAATTATAGTAAATTTTATTCAAATAAAAAAAAGCAAAAACAAAAGCAAAGACTGCGTTAATCTGAATGAGTAGCTCTTATTGGTGGATATGCCCAAATTTATGACAGTAATTTTTTCAATCTTCAAATTCTCATTTTCTTCAATTACACCCTTCTAATTTTGTAATTTTTGGACGTGAATAACCTAAGACATTCTCCGAATGGTCAGGAACATTTTGAGCCTACTTTCATTAAAATATGTAAAGTAAGACACTTTTTCTGAGCGAACGAAATTTTGTTAGTTCCGAAGATAGACATACCAAACATATAACCTCCTCCCTGCGCAGTCGGTAAAAACGACACACGTATTCAGCTGATGGAAGATTGGCGATGATGTAGAAGTTGAATTAGTGAAAGTGTTATAATTAGATTAAAAAGTTGTTGGGTCTGAATGTTTTGATGTGGGTAACTTCTTAGGACTTGAATACTGTTATTTTACTTTATCTCATTGGTGTCCAATGTTCCCTTGCAAATGTTAGTTTAGAAACTGAAGAGTACCTGTTTTAAAGAAGATTAACTTGCCAGTTGTGCTTTAAATTCCAGTGTCTTAACTCAGTGCTTTGAAATTGAACCTAATCCAGAGGAATTCCACTTCATTTAATGCACTTCGCTGCTTTAAAAACCCAGGATCAGGACGGCGGTAATGCCAACTTATTATATGAAATTTTTGGAAGGAGCTGTATTTCTTAACCATCTGCGAGAAGTTCAGAATTGCCTCGAATGAAACAAAATTCTTTGTATAAAAAACTGAACGTACGTCACAAATCGCGAATTGAGCATCGCTTTTTCCATAATTAGTGCGATTAAAAAAAATTATATTATTTATAAGCTGTACTGAAGGTCAATTTAAATGCTACATCTTGAAAACCATATGTACTGACAGTTTGATAAAGCACATCGCAAAGTAGGCTAATTTTGGAAAATGCGTACTTCATGAACCTAGAATTATTAGTTAATTTTTCTTTTACCTCTCTTTTCAAATAAATCACGAACTATTTACACAAATATTGTTTTGAGTGGATGAGCTGTCACATTAAATTAGTCGTAAATTTGATGTCTTCGGTCCAATAGTAAATAGCGTAAGAAGTTTTTGCGTGATGTAAAGTTGGTTTTTGAACGAATATGTCTCTCTTGATTCCCTGGAAACTTTACTCTTATTTAATGATTGAATTAGCAAAATGGTTACAAATATTTCGAATAAATTATTCCTTCGTGAAACAGTTTTGAAAAATCTCTCGCGTCCGCATCTCCAATTTAGAGTTTCGTCACATAGGAACTGAACAAAGTTCTTAAAACAAAATTCTTCATAATTCTGAGTAACCATTACTTTTGATTTTAGAATTCAGGGAAAGAGGGTACGGACAGCCTGTTGATAAGCTACAACCTCCAGAATTTTTCTCTAATTTTCTGCCACCAGAATTGTTATTATGTAACAAAAATTTTTAATGAAAGAAATTGAATATCTGTTATCGACGCTGAGTTCTTTTATGGATTCATATGTTCACACTCAGTGGCGATTACTTTTGTGTTGCGTGCGGTGCATATAATGCAACGCAAGGGAAATTTTTGCAACACACAGAGTTTTCGCAAATCAACCGAAAAAAAAAATTGTGAGAAATTTTGAACGATTTTTATTTCCGAATATGCGACTGAAACACCCTGGAAAAATCTAATTGCCGCCACCGTTCGCACTCCCTCTGGATTCTCTGTTGGATCACTGAGATCCTTTTGTATAACCTCGATTGGGTGGAAAGGCAGCTAGAGCACTCCTTTACATCCTCTTTACTTATCGCTGTTAAAATCCTTTCTTGGAAAGTTCAAGTCGGAGTTGAAATTAATGTTTTTTAACCTCTAGGTAGCCAGAAAATTGAAGGTAAAAGTAGATGAATTAATTTCACATACTTAGTTATACTAATATAAGGACCAAATTTTCAGCCTTTAAAATGCCATCCATATGATGAAACGGGGCCAGAAATACAAATTTTCAAAATTTGTTGTGATCAAAATCTTGAATTTTTGGAATCATTAGAGGTTGTCCAGAATTGCCCTTTTGAACGTTATGTTTATCTCATGGGTATGTAACACCATAGATGGAACAAATTATGGCCCAACTCCGTTAAAAAAACATAAGAAAATCTTAAAATAATTTTAAAATCCATTTTTGCTTTTATGTAATCCATCCAGATTGCACAAAATCCATTTCTAAACAAAACAAATTATTCGAATGTAACGAGAACCTCCACAATACTTGTTATTTTCATCCAATATCCAGTTGTGAAATTTGACATTAACTTTTAGTAACAGACTATAGTTTTTTTAAATTTTATTTTGTCCTTCATTCGTGGTTTTCTTCTTTTATAATACAAATTAGATAGTTTCCAATCGTGTCCCAGGAAAAATTCTATATTTATACCCATATATGCTTGTTTATGAAACTGCATTCAGGAATATAGATGTTTCAGTTATTTCCGGTTTGATAAATAATTACAATGAAATTTCACATTGTTTTCCAGTTTCCAAATTTCTTACACTATTCACTGATATGGAACAAATCCATCATCCTCGTTGAGTTTCTACCTATGGTAATAAAAATTTTTTAGACAGGGCATTTCTAAAGCCAAAATTTTCTGAATCTGTAAACCATTATCACCGATGTTAGGTAATGCTTCATTTGTTCCGTGTATGGTGTTACATACCCATGAGATAAATATAATGTTCAAAGGGCGACTCTGAACAACCTCTAATGATTCCGGAAATTCAGGTTTTTGATCACATCAGCTTTTGAAAATTTGTGTATTTCCGGCCCCGTTTCATTATATAAATGGGATTTTAAAGGTTAAAGATTTGGTCCTTATATTAGTATAACTAAGTATGTGAAATGAATTCATACCTTTATTTTCCATTTTATGGCTACCTAGAGGTTAATGAATTTTTCGTACTTACTTTTTCATTTAAATCGCCTATTACAATCTTTTATCGCTTTGATTGATGTAATTTTTGAGGTGCCCTCGTGTTCATGATTTAAGAATGATCCCTTTGAAATAATTAACACGCTGTGGCTGCAAACTGTATATTACAATAAAAATACTCAAATTTGTAGTGAAATTGTGGAACTGGATAGTAGTTCACGACAGAGATAAAAGAAAACAAATACATTCATGTTCCATTTTTGTACGAATGATTTTGTTTCGAGTGTTAACACCAAACATACAGAAAATCATTTATGCTAGTTTTCGTTGAGAATGTAATTCAAAACATTTCTCACTACCTCATTTATCTTCAATCTATTTTACGTATATTTTTCACATCAGCTATTAAAACAGTGAGAGATTCTAAGTTGTGCTCCATGGATTCTCGGAAAAATAACTAAATTCTAAAATTTAATGTAATATGTATAATTTATTGTTATCTTATGTAATCATGTATGTTGATTTTGATTATCTCTTCCGTTGCACCAGTGTTTTCATGAACTCTGTTTTCATGACCTACCTCATTTTCAAGCTGATAAAATTGAAACTTGTTTGAAAAAAAGTAGAAAATGAGTGATATCTCCAACTAAGGTTTAGAAAATTATTCTGAAATAAATTACCATTGAATGAAAGGTATGTAACGTTTACACATAATTAGTGATCATTTTTTCCCTTTTACTGGTCATTTTGTTTTCTTTATTATTTGGTGGAATAAATACGTCTCAAGAACCAGCTTCGTGGATACTTACCTTCGGAACGCTATTCCACATAATTTTATGTGTAAAATTTGTTTGGTTTATTCCTGTTTTCAAACATTAATGAATAAATTTCTCAGAAGACAACGTTTGTGGGTGGTTAATGAGTGGGCCGCGCATCTGTGATAATTTTTTTGTTAAAATTTGTGGCAAAGATGATAACCGGATAATCGATAACGATTTGTTGAAGCTCATGGTATCTATTTTTTCATTCAGTACTCAGCAGAAAACTTTTTTTATTTAATGCGTTTTCGTCTCGTCGAGTATTTATTGCGTCGTATGGTTACTTTGAATAATTCGATGAGGTTTATGAATCAAATTATTAATTCTACCATTTTCAGACCAAAATTAGAGGGGGTTCGAAGGTAGGTATGTATACACCTGGCCATCATCAAAAAAAAAAACGAAGGATCAAATACAATTTCAAAACTTAATACTGTAGATACATTTCTTGAAAATTGTTTTTGTTCATTTGGAGGCTGAAAGTGGGAGGCCTGACCTAACTTATATCGCGGGCATCCTGAAAGTTAAATTCGTGTCTGATTGTATGAAAGTGTAACTTGTAGATATGTATATGCTGAAATATTTCAACATTTTCTCAGTGCGGTACTATAGATTTTTCTCTGTGCCTCCCTCCATAAATTAGCGGCATTATTCTTTGTCAAGAGAATAATTTTTTGGTTAAGATCTGTGTCCGTTTGTAGTTTACTTGTTCAATAATTAAATTACCATAATTTTGATTCAGATTTTTATAAAGTTTGTTTGGTTGATTATTGTTGGATTCATTGTTTCAGACCAAGAAGTCGCGGAGTTGAAATTTAATCATTTACTAATAACTGCAAGATGATGAACTTGTAGAGTTGAAAGGATAGTAGTGTTCTGAAAAAAAAAAATGTAATCGAAAGGTTTACCCTGTGTCGTAGCTTATAATGAGAAAAGTGTTCAAGAAGTAAACTATGAAAGAACATTTATTAAAATCGATTCGTATTCGATTAAAAATTGATTTTACATATGGGCAAAGGCAAGACAGTTGGGAAGGCGCTTACTCGTCCACAAATTCTTCGAACTCGACCCTTTATCGTGTTTTCTTATGAAATTGTCAAATTACCCCTCATTTAATGTCAATATTCGCCTATCATAGCCTACTACAATTTCCTCGGTTTCTTCCTTTTTTATACGCTTTTATTGTAGTTACCAACGTAACACAGTGTGATGTAGTTCTTGCACTAATATCCGGGGGCGCTAAAATAGGGTTTGATTTTTCTCTGATATCACTTGTCAGGGTGCTTGCTTTTACAACACAAGTTTCACGGCGTAATGGTAATGACGCGTTCTTTCCTACCGAGTTCTCCGTGATCAAGTTCCGTTAGGAATGGAAATTTTTTTTTTTTTTGTTTTCAAATACCTTTATTATAGAAGCGTATTTCTTAAAAACTTGTTTTTGACTTAAACTTTTTCGAAGCATATACTCTATTACGCTTTCCTCATTGGTTCCCCTCTTCATTCTACGTTTATGATTTATTCCATGAAAACTTGCCAAAATGCAATGTATTGCAAAGGAAAGAAATTATGTGTTCGTTTCAGTCTTCTTAAAAAAATAAGTAAGGTTTCATTCTCTGTCGGCTGTTCTATAAAAAAAAAAACAAAAAACAAATTTTTAAGAAATTAGGTATTTTCAATCTCCGCTGTAGTTCCGTGAAAGAGTATTCATGCATTAATAATAAACAATCATATAGGTAGTTTGGCTATGATTATTGAGATCTAAAGTCAATGTAGTTGCCCTCTTGTGGCTCATTAAAGAAAAGGGTTGATTTCGGAATTATGAGCTATTTTTTATTAGCATTAAGAACATATAAAGTCAAAGCAATCGAAAGCAGTTGCACAAAAACCGTGGTAGAAAGCTAATAGACATCTTCATAAATCGCCTGAAAATTCCCCGAAAATTTGGCTGAAATCGTACATTTATTTCCCTAGAGATTGCTAAAATTCTATTCAGATCCTGTAATTTAAAAATGATAAGAATTCAATCAAACTGAAGAATATGAAGAGAATTATTTTGCGGATATCTCGAGAAATAAACTTGTGATTTCAGCTAAATTTTCTGAGTATCTTCAGCTAATTTACGTAGATGTCTTAAAAATTTCAGCTTTCTACTACTTAAGTTTTTATGCATTTATTTTCGATAACTTTGACTTTATATGTTCTCTATGCTAAAAAACAGCTGGTAATTCCGAAATCAACAGTGCTAGTAGCGGAGTGTAGTATAGTAGAGGCCTTACATCCAATTAAAATTTTTATACATGCTTATTGATATTTTGTTTATTCTTTAATTTTCATGATCTTTGTGTGAGCAAATTTTTTCTTGAGAATAATTCTATCCCTGAAATGTAAATGATAGTTTTCTGTCGGAGAAACAAAAGCATTCCATTAATCATAACCTTCTTTGGAAAAAAAAAAAATTAATTTTTTATTTTTTTTTTCGTATGTGAGCCGTAAGGTGGCCCAAATCTGCAAAAAATACAGTTTGTATCAAACCGTGTGCTTGCATGGACTTATGGAGAGTAGTGCAAGATTTCTAAAGCTGAATAATGTTAACGCAATATTCAAGGATACCAATTGACTATAACATAAAATTGAATAAATTGGAAACAGTCACATTTTTAGTCTATTTTTCAAAGAAAACACAACTGTTGCATTCAATGCAATGACGGGACTTGAGAGCGGGACATCTGGAAAATCGCCGATCCCAAGTCGTACATCACGATTATATAGGTCACTTAAATTCTTCTGTATACAATATATATATATCCTCTTCTTGCTCATTTTGGCCTTTTTTGGGAGTCTGTTGAACATCCGCTGTTTGACCTATAGCAACGAAACTTGAGGTAGTATTAGAAGCATTCATGGGCTACACATTCGTGGTAAAATTTTTGAAATTTATCCGCTAGTTTCAGAGGAAGAGGTTCTGAAAGTGTTGCAAATCCGCCTTTTTGTCATCACGATAAATTTCGTAAATTGAAAGAATTTAACTTGAAATTTTTATGGCAGTTGGAGACTATTAGGGACTGGTTTGGTATTGAATTTGAACGAAATCGGTCTACTGGTTTTCGAATGGCAGCCATTATAAAGTTTGACACTTTTGGAAAATGTACACTTACCACGGTTGATGCGCTGCAGAGATATTTCAAATTGATTTTTTTTCCCACAGAATGATACGATAATCGATAAAATTTAGTCAAAATTTAATAATTTTCATTGTCCAGTATTTACATTGCTACATAACAGAATATTTTCCAAAACATCAAAAAACGGCCAAATATTTTTAAATATGTCCAAAAATCGCCAAATTATGAATTTTTATGATTTACAGCAAAATATGACAAAATATGTCCAATGAAGTTGGGCTGAAATTACTGGGAATTTCGTGAATCGTGTAAATATCGTGCATATTCCAATGTAGAACCAAAGAAAAAAAGTACTTAAATACTTATAAAAAGTTACCCTAATTATGATTTATTTCTTTACATTTCTGTCCTAAAACATATAAGTATTATATAACAAATCTTCTTTGCCAGTGGTATCAATTAAAAGTGACAAAGCGAACGATTGCCTCTTTAAACAAAAATGAAAAGTGAAAGTTAATAATTTTTGTTTTGTTCCTCAACGTCTTCTTCATTGTTAATAACTTAATACCCAATCATTTCTACCACTATTTGCACGTGTTATTCACCTGACGTGTTCCGACTTTCCAAGGTCTTTCATGGCTTGGTGATGATTTTTTGGACTCATTGCCGACCCATATTTCCAGTTAGTGTCTGTCTTCTTTCCTATACTACTTTGAGCATATTTGCGGTATTTTCCCACAGATACTGAGGAAAGTGTTGGAATTTTTTTCTCCTCCAAAATTTAGACAGTTCGCTTCACCAGAAGTTGCCATTATAGCTGCTAAATTTTTCGTAAATGTAAAATTTGATGTTAGACTATAAAAAAAAAAAATCTTCCGCTCATCAACCGCAGTAAGTGTGTATTCTCCAAAAGTGTCTAATTTTGTAATGGCTCTTATTCAAAAACTAGGGGACCAGTTTTACTCAAATTTCACTACCAATCCAGCTCTTAATACTCTCCAACTACCATAAAGTTTCAAGCGAAAATCTTTTAATTTACGGGGGTTATCGTGATTACAATATGGTGAGTTTGCTAAATTTTGAGAACCCGAATTTCAAAAATTTTAGTATGAATGCGTAGCCCATGAAAGCCTCTAACGCTATCTCAAGTTTCATTGCCATAGGTCAAATATAGCGGAAGCTCCATGAACTTTCCAAAAATGTCAAAATGAGCGTAAAGTGGAAATTTATTTTTATATGTATATATATCCATATTTATATTATGCCCAGAAGAATTTGAGTGACCTATATATTCGCGATCTACGACTCAGAGTCGGCACTTTTACACAGGTTCGGCCCTCTGGTTCCGCCACTGCAGTGAATGCGATAGTTGTATTTTCTTTGGAAAATACAACAAATACCGTGTTCGTAGAATTGAAAGAAAATGTTTTTTCACTCCACCCTAAAACGCGTGCGTCATTGACTAATTGTTGCGATTTTATAATATTATGTCGTTAAAAGGGGTGCGTCATTGAAAATTGAACATTGAAAACGAGCTAATTTTATCACAGTCGCAGTTGCGTCGCGTCTGTACTATTCTCACTACGTCACCACTGGTACTGGTCACTTCTCTCATTTCCGAAGAGGAAAAAAAAATTATGAATGAAATAATATCGATAATCTGATTCAGTTCCTCCGCGTGGCTTGTTTATTTTGCTGCTGCTGAATGAAATTTTTTACGCGAAGCAATCGTAAAATTCGGTTTAACAGTTGTTTACGAAACAAAATATCAGCTTCTTCGGTTTCTCGGAAAGTAAAACCGCTTCTATTGTTCATTTTTTACAATTTTTTATTTCCCTTTTATTTCGTTTTTCTCGGTGTTCTGATAGTCTCTATACCTCTACGATCTTTTTAACTAATTGTAAGTACTGTAAGGTTAATTATATTATGGAAAGTTTCTTCTTTCGTCGAGGGTTACTTTGAGTTTCGCTAATTTATTCGTTTTCTCCAAAGTTCCAAATTGATGTTATTTTACTTCTCATCACTCGTCGCTCCCGTGATTTCGTGTCTCCCAGCTTACGAAAGGATATTTTTGTCGTCACGGTTGAAGGGCGCATCTCGTTAACCGATTATAAATAGCATTCGTGTAGTTTCGGAAAGTCGATGAAAGTGCGCAGTGTATAAAGGAAATCGAGGGGAGAGGAAGAGAGAAAATAATGAAATTTGTGTTCGAGCGAGTGAAATACAGCGAGCGAGGAAAAAATGTGGGGAAGCTCTGAAAATACGCGAAGAATTTTTCGGCTACACGTCCTGCACGCACCTTCGTCGTTCGGCCGAGAAATTTTCGAAGACTGGTGTTTTTGAGAGAAGCGTTTGTTCGCCCAAGACGACGTCGAAATTTACGGATGAAAAGAAGAAGCGGAGTCGAAATTCGAAATGCTAGAGGCGAAAGAAACCCGTCGTTGCGGAGTCGAAAAGAGTGTAGAAAAATTGTGGACGACCAGAAATCGTTGTTGGATTGGCGCGCGAGGGTCGGAAGGGGGCCGGGTATGACGAAGAGGCGCCGGGCGGAGCAGGGAGGTTAGGAGGACGACGACGCCACAGCAGCAGGTTGCTTCGTAACCCCCGTAAGGCCGAACGTATATACACATATATAGGCGACGAGAAAACACCACATAAAACACCTCGCCGCTCCTTCCATGGCCGATCTCCTCCGCCTCCTCGTGTAGCGCGCCAGCCAGCCAGCTCTTTAGCGAACGCGCTAGACCCGGCATGACACAGACCGTACGTTTCGTATGTGTACGTGTACGTGTTCCGTATACCGATACGCTGTATGTGTGTTGTATTGGCGCCAGGATGTTTGAACGGTGGGTAATCGGTGAAGGAGTAGTGTGGAAGCTGGAGGACGCAAACACCACCGCCACCTCCACCTCGGCCGCCACCTTTGCCTTCACCGCCGCTGCCTCGTACTCGCGCACTCACCAGCCAGCCAGCGTTTGTACTTTATAGCAGCAGCGCGTACGGAAGGGTGATTCTGCCTGGAGAACGTGGAATAGGGAAACGAGGAAAAAGGGGCGAAAAAAGAAGAGGGATTCCTATCTTTTGCTCCGTAAACGTATACACTGTATAATGTTCGATGTATTCTGTTTTTCTTTTTTTTCTTTTTCTTTTTTTTTTTTTTTTTTTTTTTTTTGTATGTGTGTACACAGCGTTTCGTACTTTGGAGTTAGCAAGGTTTCTTTTTTAGTTGTCTCACTTTCTGGCTTGTTACATCAGCTACATGCTACTTGCTAGTGCGCTCTCTCTCTCTTCTCTCTCTCTTTGTCTCTTTCTCTCTTTCTTTCTCTTGCTCGCTCTCTCTCCCCCTCCCTCTCCCTCGCTCCCTCTTCCTCGTATTGTGTTTATCATTCTCCATGTCTGTCTATCTGGATGCCTTTCTTTCTTTTACCCTATCTCTGTTTCGTTCTTCCATACGCACGTTGACGTAAAGTAAAATATTCTGGTATCTCCGCGCATTTCTTCTTCCTGTTTTTTTTCCCCCCATCTCTCTTTACAAGAGCGTGGTAAAAGAAGTGTGGTGTGTCCTGATCTGTGTGTTTTCTTATGCCAGCTCCTCGTACCTCGCTTGTCTACTTCCCACGTTTACGCTTTATAGCGTATTCTGTTCTCCGCGCCCGATCATGGTGACGCTGGTTCCGGTGGTGCGGTGCTGGTGATGGTTCTGTTGTTTGCCTGCACTGCCGTCACCTCCCCTCAGTGAGAGTATGTCTTCTTTATGGTCCTTTGGCACATCATTTTTGCTGGCCTGCTTGATTCGACTCGTTTTTACCCGTTATTTTCGTGCACGTTTTTTCTGTGCGCCTCTAGCAATGCGTCCCAACGTCCGGCTTGTTTTTTTTTTCGTGTTATTCATCGATGAGAAAGGGAAGGGGAAAATTTGGCCTTAGCTGGCTGATAGCCGCGAATGTTGCACGCAGCACACAGCGCACGGTTGTGACATGTGAAAAAGTTGAATATTCCGTCGTATTTTCGTCGTCAGTTGTCCCAATGAATCATTTCGCCTGCAACGTCACCCGTGAACGTAATTATTGCTTTTGTTGTCGATGATAGTACTTGCATTTCAATAGATCGATCTCTTCTAGTCACATGAATAACAACTATTTTTCAGTACGGGGTTGAGAAAGAATTCTACAAAAGTTCTGTTATTAATTTGGGATCTCCCCCAAGAGGAGAGAAATTTGAAACATTTTACATTAGATTGTGAAGAAATGACTTTCGTTTTTTTTTAACGGTGCCTGCAGGTCCGTAGAGAGAAACTCCGATCTCGAGTAAGGGAGGTGCGTATTCATATGGAATTTTGGATATGTTAAGTCTTTTACATGGGCTTGGCCCTTCCTAGTTCTACAAATTGCCTGACCCGGCAAATATCTTCTTTTATCCCTCTCTCGTCGAACCTGGATATTCGTCTTCGCCAGGAAGTGTTTAACTTTCCGTTGAAAAAAGTTCTGTGGTTCTTCTTATCCTGGTAGTTATAAAAATCATTCCATTTCGAGGTGGAGTCTCGAGATTGAAAAAGTTATATTTTGATGCCAAGAAAAAAAAAAAACAGTTTTCGTTCGTTCCTCAATCCGAAACACTACTCTTTTCTCACCTAGTTTAAGTTTCCTTAGGCCAATTGCTTAAATATGAATTGTTCTCATTGCAGAATAAAATGAAATGGTAAACATAATTGTAAGGTACAGTATCATTTTGACTGATTTTTTTAATCTTTTATTCTACTTAATATTGCGATTTTAAAATATATCAACCCTGCAGTCAACCTTCCACGACGAAATAATATTTATTTCGCATGAAGCTAAAGATAAAAAAAGATAAATAAAAGCTTATCTTTTAAAAACGAGTGCTACTCTTTTTCGTGCAGATTCAAAGTGAGGATGACTGCTTACTCACGTTTTTGAAAGGTGGTCCACGTGAGATTGTCTTTTTTTTATCATAAGAAAAAATGAAGAATTCGACAAAACAAAAAATAAAACACCTAATTCGTTATCAAAAACGTGAGTAAGCATGCATGCGCGTTGTCAAAAACGTGAGTAAACAATCATCCTCACGCTGGATCTTCGCAAAAAAAAGCAAAAACCTTTAAAAACTCGTTTTTAACGTAAACTTATTATTTTTTTCGATTTTTTGCGTATTCCTTCTAAGTATACCAAAACATCAAAAAAGGTATCCAAATTTTTACTGACAAATCAGTTTCGCGTAAAAAATGTTGAATTTGAAGAAATATGTTTAGTGAAACTCCTTCATTTTGGAAGAACTTGTGGTCGGATTGAACTGAACGAATTGTAGGTATTCCTCGTCTTTTAAAATATCTTTATTTCATCACGTCTTTTCTGTTTGAGAGTTCGTAAATTCAGCTCACGAAGTATAGTTTCCAAGTGCCGAAAAAGTTACCCTCCTGGCATCTTGTAAATTCTCTTATCGCTTTTAAAAATTCGATTTTAAGAACTAGGATACTTGATAACGAAGCTACATCCTACTTTTTCGTAAAGGATACGACGCCTGTTGTTCGTTCGATTTTCTAATGAGCAGGTGTTGGAACTGCAGCTACCCCAAGGTACACTTATATCCTGTTCTATCCTCATGCTGTATTTTCACTTACTATATCATGATACAGTTTGCATTTACGTAATAGTAATCAATCTGAGTGGCTTAACGACTAACTTCAAAAAAGTCATTTTCACGCTACAAGCCTGTTTGAGGATGGCGCTCCGCAGACATATCTACGTATCTTAATCACGAATCATAATTTATTTTTGTTAAAAAATTTTCGTCACTAGAAAGAATGTAGTTTGGGTTTACCGTCTGAAGACTGAACTAGTAGCTCGTCTCAAAAACGAACGTATTTTGCCCTATTATACTCGTTCGCTAATTTGTGACTCCTTGACGTAAAGATCTCGCGTTACTCATCGGTTTTTTTGGCTTTTCAGTTTGTTCGCATTTGGCTAAACTTTCCTGGCTAATATTTTGATCAAATATCATTGGGTATCATTCGAATCGAAGTAAATTCAGTTTAAATATGTTAGTCAATGTCTTGTTGACTTTTATCCATTATAGTTGACCGCCGCTAGGTTTTTCAATTGGATCGGCCATTATTACTGGCTGAAGAGATACGCGTCGAAGAGACCGCCAAGTAAGAACAGGTGCAAAAAAGAATCCAGTTTCTTTACTATGGTCATGTTATGTGTGCTAGTTAAACTTGACGCGTCGTTTCAAATTGTGTTTGCTTTTGACTGTTTTTGAAAAAAAACACGACTGTGGTGTGTAATGAGAGCGAAATTTTATTTCATTTTTTCGTTGTAGTCTTTTTAAATACGTAAAACGTATTATTTATTCATTGCGAGCGAAAACAATTTTTTAGGTCCTTTTCGTGTTAGAAAACTGTAATAGTGTCTTACAGATTATACATAGCGATTCTTTTTGTGTTCTGAGATTTTTTTTCAAATGAGGGGAGTTGACACACACATCTCCCTTTTGAATACGACCTTGATTTGGTATTGCGTACCTCTGTAATAGTATTAGTATGTAATTAATTGGTTCCTTATAACTTGACAAAGGTAAAAAAAATGTTGATATTATTCTTATTCATTACTCATTCTCTAGAACCTGATCATTTTTGCTTAATTGCAAGTGTTTTGAATAGCTGAAAATTAGCGCATTATTGTAGAGACTCGATTGGGCTGAAACCTGGTCGGTACAAATCCAATTTCAGACAGTTGAAAACGCCAATGATTGTAGTGTAAGTCTCAATTCTGGTGCTAGTGAACTATCTTTCTGAAAAATATTTAATAAAAGATTTTTCGATGATAAACCAAAAAGTAATATTTTTACGTTTGAACGAGTCTGCAACTGCAGTTTGAAAACAAAATAACTTAAAAAACTGTATTGCTGTTTTGGTCAAGCTTATGGTTGACGCAAATGTTACGAATATTTTTTATCTATAAGTTTTGGCAGGTGAGTCATAATTATGGTGTCGCTATGTTAGTGTCAATGTCAAGACTTCCCCGCGCGGCCGTAACTATTAATGACAAACGTGGCACATAAACGAAAAAATATTAAACTGAATTATAATTGAAAAAAACTAACATACCGAGTTACCTACGTATCTACATATATTGTATGCGTGTTTTAATATTGAGGGGCGAATCGAATTTGAGTCACCTAAAAAGTTTTCGTTTATTTGTTGTGACCTGTGATTTGTTTAGGAATTCCTTAGAGGAGGGTAACATTAGGGACTTTAATTTAATTATTTTTGAATAATAATGAAAACGGAATGAATTTTCATCTTGTAATCGTAAAATATTTTGAGAAATTTGTTTATTGGCGTTTATTCTTCGAATAACTAATTTATATACTTAGTCATCCGTGTTTTTGTAAGAAATGAATCTGATTTTATGTTATGCCAGTCGCATTCTTTAGCGCTGAATTGAACTATCGGTAGCGATATTTGAGATACGCTTTGGTGTAAACCGGTTGTAATCAGTTTTGTGTTCGAATTATCTGTTCTATTTTATCTGTTCTATTTTTTCTTCTGTTTACGAGGTTTGAGCGGTTTCCCTCTTCTCCATCCCCTCCTTCTCATTTTCTGATTATATAATTTAGTAAATAATCTATCGGTAAATGAATAATAAAACCAAAAGTCCCGAATATAGCTAAAAATTTATGAAGGTATTAAACACATTTTCCTATGTTTTATTGTATTACGAACTAATGGTATTTTTCTTTCTTTTGCAGGTAAGTGTCTTGTCAAATCAATTTTTCATCAATACAGAATTTAATAACGAATGGTAAGTATAATTTATATAAATAATTGAGAATCTGTTATATCAATAAAAACCTCTTTGAGGTTGTGTAATTGCGTCATTGTTCTGAAAAATAGATTACTATTGGAGTTTCTTTATTCTCGAAATGAAACTTCTTTATTTTTGCTAAATTTCAAGAACATGTTGACATTCTCAAGTTATATTTTGTGTGTAAGAAGCTTAATTAGAATTTTTTATTCATTAATCGTGCAGGATGGTATCATGGAAAATTCTATTCAAATATCCTTAGTTTCATTATCTTGAATTTTCTATCAGTTTGGCTGAAATTTTGTTTGTTTATGTCCTGACAATATCACAAGAATGGCTTAACTGATTGCTATGGGATTTGAGGAATATATTCATCTCAGCTCACTGTATTAAATAATTATTTTATATTAGCATAAAGTAAATTGTGCTTGTATGATAAAGGTTTCAACATAAATTTGCTTGTTCCCACAATGTATCATGAATGATTGAAAAAAAAAGTCTCGAGTTCTACTGGGGCTACACTCTTGAAGGAATAATGTGTAAACATAAAAACAAAATTACCAACTTCCCTTCGGTCTATTGCCTCAAAATATAAGTTAATTGGGCTCATACATAACCACAGACCTATACATCATGTAACACACAAAAACAAGGGTTTCAATTGTAAGAGTTACCCTTACGCAAATCTGATTGTAATTCTCATTTAGCTTGTACTGTAGACCAAGCGCTAAGATGTTTAACATATCAAAAATTGATGTGAAATTTGAAATGTATGTTAGTCTCAATCTAAATTCACTGGTAGTTATTGCAAACATATCAATATGTTTCAAAATTATTTTGATATATTTCAATAGATCGATATATTTCAATACATATCAATAGATACCAATTTATTTTTTAAGTATGTGCTTGTGGAAGAATTACTGAATTTGAATTTCTTTATGGGCACTTTGAAATTCAAATGAAAACAGAAAATCTTCACTTGCATTTCCCAGAAAAAAAAAAGTTTTCTCTAAAATTTTCATAACCTTACATAATTCTTATTTTAAATGAGGGCTCCTCAAGCTGGTGGTGTGGGGGTTTCTCATCCTCGGTTTGTTCTCAGTTGGCAAAATCATTGTGCAGTAGGCAAAAAAATAAAACTGATGAAAAGTGATGTTTTTTTTGTGCTTTTTCAAAAAGTCAGAATTTTCTTGGAGAAAAGTTAGCTAAATTGGGAATTTTACATCCCCTCATTTGAACTCTTTCAAAGGGCTAATGTTTATCATTATATTGAGAAAAAGTTTTTTTGATCAAAATAATTAAATGAGCAAAAAATTTTCCAAAATGTAAATTTTTATTCATTCCAGAACAATAAAATAGTACCTACCTGTATGTAAAATTGATAAAAAAGTTTGCTGATAGTCACGTGATCTTTGAGTATATATGTAATAGATAGCTGATTCGTATAACATTTCAATAGGTAGTTACTATCAGAAATAGATTGCATTTTTGGGGAATGAAATTATTCTGTTTTGCATGTTACTATATCTGCATGTATATAAAAATATATAGATATACATCTTGCAGTAATTTTATTCCTTGAAACATTCTATGGTTGAAGAATGGAACTAGGACAATCTGTCTTACATTACATATATATTCAAAGTATGCGATGTTTATTTTGAATTTATTTGGAAATAATACTTTATATTTTTTTCTTGGTTCATCGAGCTTTGCTTAGATGCACAGATATTTTAAAATTAAATCAACAGATCAATAGATCAAAAGATTGCAATCTTTGATCATTAGATAACTTCAAAAAATTATCTAGTTTTGAGATCTAGATCTGTATTTTTCAAATATCTTAGATCTTTAAATCTTAAAATTAGATTGTTTGCGATAACTTGAGTCAAGTACACAAATTAGATAATCAAATCATATAATATTTAAAATAAATTAATAAATGAGATCTAAAGTCGAAGTAAACACCTTTTAGTGGCCCATTTGTCAAACATGTTGATTTTGGGATTATGTAGGTACTGTTTTTTAGCTTTGAGAACATACACCATCCATGTTTTTGAAAACAATTTCATGAAAACTGTAAGTGGTAGAAAGCTGAAATTTTCAGGAAACATCTACTCAGGTTATTTGAAGATTCCCTGAATTTTTGGCTGAAATTGTACATTTATTTCTGAAATTCTTTTCAAATCCTGTAATTTTAATAATAAGAATTCAATTCAGTTAGGGAATATGTACAGAATTTCAGCGATATCTCGAGAAATAAACATACAATTTCAACCAAAATCTCAGGGAATCTGCAGACAACCTATATAAATGTCTCCTGAAAATTTCAGCTTTCTGCCACTTACAGTTTTCGTGTAATTGCTTTCAATAACTTCGATTTTATATGTTTTGAATGTTGAAAAAACCGTTCTTCATTCAGAAATCAACAGAGTTGCTGGCGCAGTTTAGCGAAGCCCTTACATCCCAAGTGACTCAAATTTATTGTTCTACTTTTAATTTTCTCCTTTTTTTTATTTTTCAATTCTTACATAGTGAAAGAGATGATGGAGAGGAAATTGGGAAGTGATCTGAAAAATAAGGAAATGATTCTAGTTAAGTAGATCGCGATCTGGTTCGTTTTGTTTGATCAATCTTAATTTCAATATCGCCAAGATCTGTAGATTGCGATCTAGATTGCCTTGATTGATCTATCGCCTTAGACTGGATAAGTACACCATAATTGATTAATGCGACACTAAAAAGTAAAAAACCGTATTTTAAATTCAATATCCAAAATGTGAAATCTACTACCTATATAAAATTGAAAAATGTCCGGATTTTCATCCGCATTTATTCATCGTATTTCTCATTGATCTAGAAGGCTGAAAATTGGTATGCGGGTGCAACATCTAGATAAGTTTTTTTCAAATTCCTGAAAATGTAAAAAAGGCAGTAGATATGGGCCAAAAACACTTTTTGAAGCAGCTTTTTTTCCACTATTGGTTGGATGTGACTATCAGGAATTTAAAAAAAATTTTTTTATCCAAATACGTTCTTACCGATAAAATTTTTCGGAAATTTTACTGACTAGTTCTAGTGTTCTAATAAACATGGACTCTCAATCTCCTCAATTTTGATTTACTATTAGTCATCATTTTTTCACAGCCTGGTGAAGACAGAGTTGTCAGCTAGTTTAATTATAAAATTCTATATCAGAACCCATCAGCCGATGTCAATTTACTGTATAACTATTGAGATTCAAGATCGAGTTTCATTATAAGACAATTTTGTATTCATTATGTTTAGCGTTCATCACAAAATTTGATAATATGCTGATTGCAGATCTAAAAATCACGTTTGTTCCAGGCTTTGACTATATATATATATAACTATATGGACTAAGCTTACTAAGAGTAGTGGTATACTGTGGTTGAACCAATCAGTATCATTTGTGGAAGGTGATTTTTATCACAAGAAGTTGGCAATTTTACTATTAATTAAATACTGAAAATTTTCCATTTTGATTTAAATTACTTTATTTCTCACTTGTTAGATATCTTTCAAGTATGAACAGTATCAAAAATCGTAAATAAAAGAAAATCGGAAGGACCTCATTCCTCCAATGATACTTGTTTAAAATGGATATTTTGCCTTCACATTTTTATCATTATGCTCAGTCCATATAATTATAATAAACTTAGAGCCGATAAATTCGTTCGCCTAAAATTCAGCACTTATTATTCTGTTGAATTGATTGCGCATGCGTCAACTATTAAAATTTTTCGTTATTTCTACCCATTTTCGAATTGGGCAGTGTTACCAGGACAGCATAAGCCGAAGCGGCGCTTCAGGGCTTATAGTTATATAGAGTCAAAGGTTCCAGTTTTGAGAGGGTTCCAGGCGAATTCTTCATCATCGATGGATATTATCTCTTACTGCTGGTGGATGGATTGAGATGCTCACATTTCTGTTCAACGAATTTTCTCAAACTTGAAATCAGTCTACATCGTTTTTTCATTCCCAAAAACTTTCACTACTTGAGTTTCATGAACTTGTCCATCTAGTTCTTCAGAATGCGTTTACCTACATGCTTACATACACTTATTGCTCGTATTATTGTATACGATATTTGTGGAAGTAGGTTATTTTTTTTTTTCTGTTTATAATTAATCAGATTCGATTAATAATATTGAATGTTTGATGAAGGTGTTCTTTTTGGCGGGTGCATTTTCATGTCTGTATTGAGACTCGTGCGAATTTTGTTAGTGAGCCTATACAAACTTCTTGGTGTTCGTTGTCGATCTGGTGTTAATTTTTGGAGGGGAAAAAAAAAATTAAAAAACAATTGAAAACCTAATTTGGCGATTAAGTTTGGGTCGGTTCGAATAGTGGTTTAACTTTGTTCTGAACTATTTGAGGTTGTTATTAGATTCGACTGACGTTTTAGTCCTTCTCATTCTTCCCTATATGATTGAAAAATTCGTGCTGAGAAACTAGACGGCCCCAAATCTAGACCAACCCTCCCCCGTCCACTCAACATTGATATTAAAATTATTTTCAGTCTTGAGCAATGTGGCCTCGATATTGATACCCACATGAAAAAAAAATTCTATTCGAAAAAAGGGGGCAGAATCTGAAATAATATGGATGGTTACGGACGTTAAAGCGAGGGTGTGTGGCGTATTTTGTAACAGTCCCCCACCTCCAGCTTCGCAACCTTTCGCCACTCTTACATCCGTCGCAAAAGCGTATTACCAACGTGGTGACCTACATAAAATTGTTTACGTTCGTACCCGGCTACTTCTATTCTATGCGAAACCTTTTTGCGTCTCAGAAAAAAATTATTATTTTACAGCCCATCTCGCTTCATCTTCTTGGTCTGTAGGAAGTGTGCGTGCCTTTTAACGTTATATCGTCACAATGAACATTAAACATGCTTCTCTCGTCAGTACATCACGTGTAAAAATTCGTTCGTCCTGGATCTGGAACGCGAAACAGATTCAACAGCGAAAACCACTTTTCGTAAAAATCGTAACCTCATTTTCCGATATCGTGTGGCGTGTATTGAGCTGGTATCAAATTTTTCCTTGTCATGACACCCAACTTCTTGTCGCTCATCCCATTTTCAGAGCATTTTTTTCTGGTTTTCTATTCGTTTGTCGATGACCCTGTGAACAGTGTCGAATCCAGGAAAAATATTCATTGGTGAAGAGGAGCATTCCAATTTCTTTTTCCATTCATCGTTTTTCATTCATCATACAGCCCAATTCTTACCTCGTTATTTTCAGCATCGCAGAAGTGTGTTCAGATTCCTTCTCAGGGATCTGATGGAGGTGTCCGATTCCTTTTTTGTGTCCCTAAGCGAGTTGAAACTGATTTAGGCCAAGTTGTATCAAATTTTAATCTGTCTGTGGTATGAACCGGCTTTACAAAATAAAAAAAGCTTGGTAAAACGAAGTTGAACTGAGCTGGAGCTCATCCGCGGTTTAAATACTCGGTAAAACCGAGTCTAAATAGTAAATTCTCGTAACTATTGTTACATGTATAGTGGTGGGTCTAGAGCGTCATTTTGGTGGTGGGGAAATGAAAAAAAAGTTTTGTATAGTTGAGCTTTTTTTTCTGATCTTCAACAAATTTTTTGCAGTTTTTATGCGGATTCTGTAGTCGTATTTTAATTTATTTCCTTAAATTTTTTTCGTTTTTTCTTATTTTTTTGACCTTTGGGGGAATTTTCCATTTCCCCCTGAACCCGCCTCTGTGCTGTATATTTAAAGTTTAGTTTAAAATCAAATATAATCTTGTAAAATAAGATTAAAAACGGCGTCGAAATTACTTAATAGTTACGAAAAGTTTTGCAGCTGCAATATGTTCGGGGTGGACTTCTTAATAAAGATATTCCACCTATTATTTCCTGTCCGTCCTCGAGGGGGTGATGTACAAAGTATGACCATTTTTAAATTTTTCAATTTTCCTCGATAGATAAACGATACATAATAAAAGTACTTCAATATAAAGTTGATGCCTTAAATTTAAAAATTAAAAGTCTCTACATTCTACACATTTTGTTCATAACTTATCATAAGAGCTGCGGCACAGGGTGTTAAAAAAAGTGTACAAAAAAGTGTATTCTTTTTCTTGAAAATCGTGATAATTTCCACCTTTTTGTTATTGGGGGTCTGAAAAGGAATGTAGACGTTTCAAGATGGCCGAATAAATTAGCCTACCGATGTTTTCCATCATTATGTAGCTAATACATCATATCGTAGGTGGGTATATACATGGTGTCCCAAATAATTGAAATGAATCACTGGAAAAATCATGCGAAAATTGTAATTTTTTTCATAATTTTTTTGAATTATTTAAATATTTTCTTAGAAGAAATAGGATATGTGATTCTATCTACTTGAGAAAGAATCGAGAACCATATCACCTACAATGCTGAAAATTACCAAGAAAGAATCGAGTTGTATTCAAGGGGAGAAGGAGAGTGTTGAGTATTATACGTTTTCTAAAATAGGTGCGGCGAGCATGTAAAATAGTAGAAAAAATTAAATAATGATTAAAAAAAAGGTATTTGGAGTGTTTCAACTGGTAACCCTCCTCCCTGGGTTCGTCTTTGGCTGTAGGAGATCGAATTATCAAAGACGAGGATATTTTTATTTTGCATGATCTGTGTCGTGCTATTTCACAGTGATGTGACAGATGAGAGAACAACATGAATGATGAAGCTAGCGAATGTACCATTTGTCGGAGCATAGTAGGAATAGACTGCTTCGGAACTGTCTGGTTTGAAGAACCAGGTTTTTTAAAAAGCTGGTTCCTGAAACTGCTCCGGTGTGATAAAGTCTACTTCACTGCTCCTTTCGGCTCCGATGCTTCAAGATCAAAATAGTTTTTTTTTTTTTTTTTCCAACACTGGTTTTGTTATCAGCATCTAAATTGAGTTAAATTCATATCATTTGCTATTGATATTTCATACAATCAAAGATAACGAGAAGAATCACGAGAGACATTTTCGTTGTGGAGAGCTGAAATTTTTATGAGTTGTTGTAGTATGTTAGCTTAAAATTCGGTGAAAATTTCGGTTCAATCGCACATTTCATTTTCGACATATTGCTGAAATTTCGCCAATTTCTCAACTAGATTGAATCCTTATCATTTTAATTACTTAATTTGGACAGAATTTCAGCGATATCTCAACACTCGAAGGTAAGATTAAACTGGAATTTTTCAGAGATACCGAGATTATGTTAACTAAGTATTTGGTGAAAATTCGACTGGAAATATCGCTGAAATTCTGCAACTAGATTTAGGTCATATTATTTGCATAGATATTTCATATAATGAAAGTTATCGAGAAGAATTATGAGAGGACGGTTAGTTGTAGAGAGCTGAAATTTTCAGAGAATCTTGAACTAACATACTTCAATATGTAATAAAAATTTCAGCTCTCTGCAATTAAAAGTTCTCTCATAATTCCTCTCGATAATTTTCATCGCATGGAATGGCAAATGAAAAAATTCAGTAATATTTTGAAAACAAAATATATGTATTCAGCCAAATTTTCTTAGAATCGTTAGCCAACATATTGCATATTTCGATGTCTCTATTCTCACCCATCACACACTCGATAATTTTGATTGTATTGATTGAAATAAAGGATACTACTTCTTCATAGCGTGAATATTGATGACAGATACTGCTCAATCCAACATGGTTGGGTTTAGACTTATTCTTGGTTCGGTGGTTTTCATTTTAAATATGATGGGAGCAGTTTCGGAGCAGGG
Source organism: Ericerus pela (assembly GCA_011428145.1). Classification (NCBI taxonomy): domain Eukaryota; kingdom Metazoa; phylum Arthropoda; class Insecta; order Hemiptera; family Coccidae; genus Ericerus; species Ericerus pela. The sequence goes on from WOFM01000432.1 coordinate 426,637, forward strand.
AGCAAATTGAATAAATTAAATAAATTTTATTTAAAAAAAAAAAAAGACTGCGTTAATCTGAATGAGTAGCTCTTATTGGTGGATAATGCCAAAATTTATGACAGTAATTTTTTAATCCTTAAATTCTCATTTTCTTCAATTATACCTGTGGGGACTCATCGGTATGAGGTGTAGGGGCTCGGACCCCCGACGACAGTCGCCGCCCCATAGGGCAGGCAACTTATCGTCCTTGCGACGTTAAACCAACACACAATATTACGTTCGATCGTGATTATCTACGTATACGTACAAGATAATATACGAGTACGAATCGTGACGTCATCCATCAATCACTGTCACGATTCGTACACGAACCGGCCAGCCGCCACCTACGATAGTAGGGGATGATGCGACCTGGCCGTACTTAAACAACGTACGTATTTTATTACGTACGTGTGTTTGTGTGCACCAGCCAAAACGGGTATAAAAACTCACAGAACCGGCTCTAAAATCGCCAGTGTTCGGTTTGGTTTTGGCTTGCCTATACTTATGTATAAAGTGGCTGAACACGCTTAAATTCTGTAGAATTTCCTTCTGGTGAGAATATCTCTCACGACAAGGTATTCCACAGTGGTGACCCCGACGTGATTTCGGCCACGTCGTGAGGAGTCTTAGGCGCTTCGGCGCTAATTCAACTTGGCGCAGTAGCGCTGGCGAGATTCTCGCTTGCTCGGCAAATTAAAAATATTTTTTTTACCAGACTAAGACACCTTTTGGTCGTCGAAGTAAGTGTCTGCTGAAGTGGGAATTTATACCCCTCTCCTTAAAATATACAAACAAGGAGAAACCAAACAGTAGACCTGGAGGAAGAAGGTTGGACTCATCCCCCAACTCCCCCGACTTCGACTCGACACTCTTTGAATTTGGCAAATATAGACGAAGGCCCTCAACACCCAGAACTAGTACGACTGGGAACTGCAATAAACAAAGAAGATCTAGCAGTTAAAACGTTGAGAAGTGGTCGGACTTTAAGCCAAAGTTCCGACCCGAAAACACCTGTCCTACAAACACAGGAGCCAGTGTTTTCGACCAGTAAGGAAGGCAGAAGTACTGTGGAATACGCTTGTCAACAAAAAGACACAGCAATGGTTCCACCACCAACAGAAAACCCGCAACCATCACAGGGAGGCAGTAGTCAGCCACAGCTGACACCCGAAGTCCTGGCTCAGATCCTGCAACTTTTGCAGATGCAACCAGGACAGAACCCTAATCTCTATAGACGAAGGATAGACATTCCGGAATTTCTACCGAATGAGGTAGAATTATGGTTAACTCTATTGGAAGGCAGGTTCAGAACAGAGAACATAACTCTGAACCAGCGGTACACACATATCTGTGGAGGCATGCCCCCACAGATAATCCGCCACATTCCGGACGTTATGGAATGCCCTTCGACAGAAGAGGATAAGTATGCCTGGTTCGTCAGAAAGATCAAAAAAGTATTCGGAAAAACAAAAAACGAAATAATAGACGATGTGATGGGTGGTATGAAGATGGGGGACGACAAACCCTCAATCTTCATGGCGAAGTTACGACAGAAGGCGGACAATATCGTAGCCCCTTCTGTCATAGGCAATCAATTCTGCAAGCAACTACCACAAAGTGTTGTGCAGTGCCTAGCCGCCGTTGGTTCCACGGTAATCAACACATCCGCGGATCTGGACTTCCTTGCGAAATCCGCAGACAATGCGCTCGAGTACACAAGGTCAAAGCCGGTGGTCAGCGCAGTATCTGCAGAGACCGGGGAACTCGCTCAGCTTCGAGCTCAAATAGCTCAGTTGACCGAGGAAGTAAAACGGAACAAAAGCCAAAGCTCAACGAAATCCAATAGCAGCTGGCGACAAAGATCGAAAAGTAGAAGCAACAACAACAATAGCAGCAGAGGACGTCAGTCCCGGTCAAGAGACCGCAGATCTAGTTCCGGAAGCAGGGGTCAGAGTTCAACTCCCCCTAGAACATCATCTCCCAAAACCCAGTCTCGAAATTGGGACGATAAGAGTTGCTTTTTTCACAATAGGTTTGGCGCAGAGGCCACCAAATGTAACAACAGGTGCAGATGGTGGGGTAAAACCTTCAATAAGGAAGCGTCAAACTAGAACGAGGGGCCATCTGTGCGGCCGAAGACCCCTCGGAAAAATACTCACGCCGCCTGTTCATCAAGGACAGGACAAACAGGAGACGTTACTTAATCGACTCGGGAGCAGACCTGAGCATATTGCCAGTTAATAGAACCCAAAAAGTACTTCCTCCGAAATACTATCTCCGTACTGTGAATGGTCAAAACCTTCCAGCATACGGACTTGAGACAAGCAAAGTAGACATCGGACTCAGCAAAAATATGACGTGGTCCTTCACGGTTGCAGATGTTCCAAACCCGATCCTGGGTGCAGATTTTCTTGCACACTATGGCCTGATCATCGACCTCAAACACGGTAAACTGATCAATAGTGAAAATAAAAGTGTGGAAGGCAAAACGCTAGCATACAGACTGGACACAAACATATCCAGCTGTACTAAAGTCGACGGACAACTCTTACGGATCCTGTCAGACTATCCTGGAGTCACACAACCCTCAATTCGCAGGCATCCTACGTACAAACACGACACGGTTCACTACATAGAAACCAAAGGACAGCCTTGCCATGCTAGAGCACGACGGTTATTACCCGACAAACTCAAAGCGGCACGAGAGTACTTCAATCGCATCGTTGAGGAGGGCGTATGTCGCCCCTCAAAAAGCTCATGGAGCTCTCCTATCCACATGACAAAGAAAGCAAGTGGAGAGTGGCGAATTGTCGGCGACTACAGGGCCTTAAACGCCATAACAGTTCCTGATCGCTACCCAGTCCCCAATATAATGGACTTCAACGCGAATATGAAGGGTAAAACGATGTTCACAAAAATAGACATCAACTGGGCATTCCACCAAATTCCTATGGCCGACCAGGACGTTCCAAAGACAGCGGTTATAACCCCCTTTGGATTATTCGAATACCTTCGAATGCCGTTTGGACTACGCAACTCAGCACAAACTTTCCAACGATTTATCAATGGACTGTTTAGGGAATTGCCGTTTGCATATGCATACCTGGATGATATCTGCATTTGCTCAGAAGGCGGTGAGCATCAGCACGAGGAGAATGTGAGAGCCGTGGTACAGCGTATACACGCAGCCGGACTCACTATCAACGTAGGCAAAAGCTTATATGCACAGACCGAAATTGACTTCCTCGGCTACAAAGTCTCGACCGAAGGCATTTCCCCCTTGAAGACCAAGGTAGAGCCAATATTGAACTTCCCGATGCCCTCAAATGTCGCAGAACTTAGGCGTTTCTTGGGGATGGTGAATTTCTACAGACGTTGCATGAAGAATGCAGCAGCCGAACAAAGTAAGCTGTTCGCACTAATAAAGACAAATAAAAAGAAAGATAAAACTCCACTCGAATGGAACAAAGAAGCCGAACAGGCCTTTGAAAATATCAAAGAAACACTGGCAAATGCAACTCTGTTGGCTCATCCAGACGAAAGTCTGCCGTTATGCGTAAGTACCGATGCATCAGACTTTGCTATTGGTGCAACATTGTACCAACTGGACACTAACAACATCAAATTACCGCTAGCTTTCTTCTCGAGAAAGCTCTCAAAAACAAAAAAAAATTACAGCACATACGATAGGGAATTGCTCGGAATTTTTGCTGCGTTGAAGCATTTCAGGCACCAGTTAGAGGGTAGATGTTTTTCTGTGTATACTGACCATAAACCCCTAACATATGCCTTCACACAAAAAGCAGAACCGGCATCTCCGAGAAGAGCACGACAGTTGGACTATATTGGCCAACTGACTACAGACATTCAGTATATAAGTGGAGAACTTAACACTCCAGCTGATGCCTTGAGTAGAATCGAAGCTATCTCGGTTCCTGTCCAATTGCCTTATGCTGAAATAGCTAAAGCACAGCTTAAGGATGCAGAATTGCAGGGGTTGTTATCGAACGATGATACTACCCTCAAATTGAGACAGCGAAAAATTCCCGGTACTGATGTTTTATTAACATGTGACATCAGTACAGGTAAGAATAGGCCATTTCTACCGGTAAAATATCGCAGGTTGGCTTTCAACAGTGTACATAACCTGTCACATGCTGGGCCAAAATGTAGTGCTAAACTAATTTCAGAAAGATTTGTATGGCCACGAATGAAGTCTGACTGCAACAAATGGGCTCGCAGTTGCCTGAACTGTCAAGAATCCAAAGTAGGAAGACACACTCGCTCGCCCCTCAAATCATTCAAGCAAACACAGCGGTTTAAAACGATTCATATCGATCTGGTAGGCCCATTGCCACCATCCCAAGGACACAGATACCTGTTGACGATAATAGACAGGGCAACACGATGGCCAGAAGCAATCCCTCTTCACGAGATGTCAGCTCCAACAGTAGCTGCAAGGTTATACGATACCTGGATTGCGAGGTATGGCGTACCAGAAGTCATAGTCACAGACCAAGGTCGCCAATTCGAGAGCTCGCTCTTTAAAGAGCTAGCAAATAAGCTTGGTGTTCAACACAGTCATACCACAGCTTACCATCCTCAAGCCAACGGCAAAATAGAGAGATGGCATAGAGCTCTCAAAGCCTCCATCATGTCACATGATACAAAGAGATGGGTAGAAGTACTCCCTACCATCCTCTTAGGCCTTCGATCCGCCCTACAAACTGATACAGGTCACTCTGCAGCGCAATTAGCGTTCGGCGAAGAGCTACGCCTTCCAGGGGACTTCTTCACAAAATCGAAAGAAGTTAGCCCCGAAATAATGGTACAAAATATAAGAAATGATGCCAACAACTTCCTAAATCAGGCAGCTCGTCATGGCCAGCCCAAGATTTACGTCTCGAAACACTTGGCCAATACGTCACACGTATTTGTTAGAGACGAAAAAATGAGATCTGCGCTGGAGAAACCATACGCCGGTCCTTATAAAGTAGTATCACGAGACGAGAAAAACTTTGTGATACTCATCGCAGGCGAACCAAGAACAATTTCAATCGACAGATTGAAGCCTGCGTACTTGGTAAGTGACGATAAAAGAATTAGAAGGGTACAAAAGGAGAACCCCGAAAATACACAGACGAATTCCGAAACAAAAACGGAAGAATTCGTCGAAAAAAGTGAGAAAAACACCTCACATAAAGAAAAACTCAAGAAAACAGTTAGATTTTCGGACAATGTGAGCACTAAAACATTTGATCCTGAGGCCCCCTTACAACCACGCAAAAGAGGTAGACCTCCAGGCACGAAAAAACGTAAAAACTCACATCCTTCTCGCGCATCCGAGAGGTTAATGCGACAAAAATAAAATTTACTCCCGAAAAGTAATATCCGTAGTATAAATCGAAACCCACTAAAAACGAACGGGAAATATCGGAACTCCGTGAGAACAAATAAACTCCGGAGATAAGCAAACGAGGAATGCCAACAAAAAGAAGAAGACAGGAATAAACAAATCCACGTGCAATACGGAAACAAAACATTGCAACGTGCGAGTACCGTTAACCGCAAAGATAATCTCTACGACGTGACGTCACAAACGGAGATTCCTTTGTACTTAGAATTCGAAAAATAATATTCACTGAGTTTATTTCAGGCATAACTCTGCTTAAACCGATCAGATCTAAACCGGAAAACTTGTATACGGCCGAGAATTTTAAGCGCTATCCCCTCTACGTGCAGATAAGAAGATCCGAAAATAAAGAAAAATAACTGTAAAGGTAAATCGAAAAATGAGGTAAAAACAGCAGTTCTCGAACTTCTAAATTATCTAGTCGTCTCTTGAGCTTTATTTTTGGTGCCTTCTCCTACTAAACCCATTCTGATAATGTCACGAATACCTATCCCGTTGTCCGCCAGCTTCCACTTCGCTGGGAAATCTGCTGAGAAGTCAAAACCTCAGCAGATCCCAAAAACGAAAACGGAGCTGGATAGGATAGAGGAGGAGCTGTTGATGGACACAGCTCCTCCGGTTGCCGATGTACTGGCGGAGATGACCACTCCGTTGCCGCCAGTCATCTCTCCACCTCGATCTCCAGAGGAGACGACTCCGACTCCGGAACCCCCGAAGCCGGAGCCGAAACCCGAGGAGAAGAAGGAAGCGATGGGCTTCCTGTTCACGGCCGAGAGGGCCGCGAACGAGCGGGCAAGGATGGCTGCCTGGACATCGGGGAATACAAACTCCCCGATGCTCAGAAAGCCAGAGTTTAAACGTCCGCTGCCCCCTCACTCCCGTCATCACCCTTACGCCCACGCTAAACACGCGAAGTCGAGGCACAGGGGTGAGACTAGCCGGAGCAACTACCTGGCCCGAGCAAACGCCCGTAGAGAGTCATACGAGTGCGTTGGAGCCGCGGTGGGAAGTGCTCTGGCCAAATGGGAGGCCGACCAAAAACGGAAGTAGACCCGCACGTCCCCCAGGCCTTGCGCATTTTAGGTCGTTTTTGTGGCGCAAAAACTGGGGGGGAGTAGCTGTGGGGACTCATCGGTATGAGGTGTAGGGGCTCGGACCCCCGACGACAGTCGCCGCCCCATAGGGCAGGCAACTTATCGTCCTTGCGACGTTAAACCAACACACAATATTACGTTCGATCGTGATTATCTACGTATACGTACAAGATAATATACGAGTACGAATCGTGACGTCATCCATCAATCACTGTCACGATTCGTACACGAACCGGCCAGCCGCCACCTACGATAGTAGGGGATGATGCGACCTGGCCGTACTTAAACAACGTACGTATTTTATTACGTACGTGTGTTTGTGTGCACCAGCCAAAACGGGTATAAAAACTCACAGAACCGGCTCTAAAATCGCCAGTGTTCGGTTTGGTTTTGGCTTGCCTATACTTATGTATAAAGTGGCTGAACACGCTTAAATTCTGTAGAATTTCCTTCTGGTGAGAATATCTCTCACGACAAGGTATTCCACAATACCCTTCTAATTTTTTAATTTTCAAATATGAATAACCTAGGACTTTCTTCGAAATAACAGGAACATTTTGATTCTTCTTTCATTAAAATCTACAAAGTAAGACACTTGTTTCAAGCGAACGAAATTCCGTTAGTTCCGGAGATAGGACATACCAAACATATAACCTCCTCCGTATGCAATCGGTAAAAATCAAAAACAGGCAAACCAAGTTCCCCAAATAAACGATTTTGCCCATTACTAGAGCACAGTTTGGGTATATTGGGAAAACTGTGTAACTGTGTTGCACTCCAATTTGCGTACGTGAAAATAATTATTACTGAATTATAATTTAATATTCGGACATATTATTGTAGACAGGACACCGAATAAAAACGACGCAGTGGCGTAAACACTTTCTGTCGGGTGAACGGCGACGCACTCGAGAATCCCTAATATGTAAGGTGTGTGGTGTATTATAATGCGCACGCGGGAATTTCGAGAAAGAGCGAGTGATAGTGAGAGAGGGGTGCGAGATAGAGAGAGTGAGGGGGAGAGAGAGAGAGAAACGTCAGATGACGCCTGTCGCATTTCCCCGCCACGTCGATGTCCATCGTAATCGCGGCATTCTGCTGGTAAATATGGCCGAGATCGAATCAAAGATTTTCTTTACGAAGCAGGGCAGAGAGCAGAGACGTTGGAAAAATAATGAAAAAAGTGAGAGATAAGCGAAATAAATGAAGATGGACTGATGAAGTACGTACGAGAGAAAGCGAGAGATAGGGAAAGATAGTGAATAAAAGAAACGTTGATTTTGAATTGTAAAAAATATTGCTTTCATGAGCGAGTGAGAAAAAGCAAAAATTTTGAAATTGTCGGTAAGAGGGGAAGTGGATATGAAATGAGCAATAACTTAGGTAAAGTAAAACTCGTCTCATTCGTTCGAGGTACTTCTGGCTGTTATCAATGTCCTCTTTCCGCTCGCTCCAACGGCACCGTACCTTTAAGCTTTATCGGCGTTGTAATGCTTTTTTTACGAGTTGAGACTGATTTCTCACGCTAAATACACACATACACACACACGCGCGTACACAAACACAAATAAACGTGTTATGCGCGCGTTTCCTTCCATAGTGTGCGCGTTTTTCCACTTTTACACGCTGCTTGTGACGTCACACGAAACTCCCGGCTGCCGTTTTCTCGTTCTTCGCATTCTCGTTGTCTACCGGGTGCTGATGGTCGACCTTTGCTGTTTCCCTGCCCCACCCCACCATCTTCTTGTTCCACTCCACCTGCTCGAATACTTTGCAAAGCGGTATGCGCGCTTTCTCGTTCACCGTCCTACAGTGGTACCTCCTCCCGTTGCTCTTCGACATCGCCTTTCATACCGAACGTACATGTGCGGTGTGTGTGTGTGTGTGTGTTTGTGTCCATATGTATATGCACGCGCGCGTGCGCGTGTGTGGGATTTATTGGACGAGAGAATTTCGGAACCCCGGGAATCACCTCGTCGTCGAAGTATAAATTATAAACATTATTCGTCCGCTCAGCGTTCACCTCCGCGTGTGAATACAAATGTGTCTGTAAAGTAATGCCGTTGTGTGTGTTCGTGTGTGTGTATTTGTGTTGTTTGTATGTATGTATGTATGTGCGTGCGTGCGTGCGTGTGCGCATGGGTCTTCATTTGTAGTTGGAGTGCGTTCTCTTTTGCGGAATGTCAGAATATGTGTTTCAAGACTTTGGTGTTGTGAAACCCCAGCGTGCGAGAGAACTAAAAGAGAGCGAGAGCGAGACCTCTCTTGGAGCTAGCTGGACTTTCAAAGTTCTCTAATGCTATTATCATTCACTCCATTTTCCCCCACTTTCTGATTTTGTTTACATTTTTTTTCCGGTACTGTACTTACTTTTGTGCTCATTCGATTGTTGTTTACTGGTATTGAAAATTGGAATTCTGAATTCTGAATCATGAATTGACGTATCGCCGTATCGGACTTCTGAGACCTGGGTTACCAACAGAAAGGATTAATCTAAAATTGTCGGAATTTTTCGAATTCTTGCAACAGGAAGAGAATTTTACCAGAATTCAGAAATTTCAGAAATTAAAAAAGAAAAATTTTTTGCGGAAAATTACCTCCTTATTTCCAAGATGTATACTTTTTAATATCGAGTCATTTTATGAGTTGGATTTTTTTTTAAAATTAATTTTGCTTGTTGCCCTCGGGTTTCTATCATTCATCAGTTCGTAAGATCATGTTTTGTCATCCGTGCAAAGTTTGATGAGTGTGTAGAAAGTTGTCGAATTAATAGAGTACAAGAAAGTACATTTAGAAGTAAGTTTTTCAGCATTTAGAATGACAGTTTTTTGACATAAATAAAAAATTTGTAAAAAAAATTAAAAATCTCAAATACAAAAGAGGATATTAAGTGTTAAAGTATGTCTGCATCAAAAACGGTATCTTGTAAAACAACCTGTGGTTATAACGTCAATAGTTTACTCAAGACTTTTTGTAAACACGCCAGAGGTCTTAATTTTAGTTCAAAAGGGTTGAAATTTGTAGGTAGCTTTGGGCATAATCTTGCATGGGATTTCTTTTGGTTCACATCAGTTTGGAAGTTGAGGCGTAGATGGCCAAAATAAGTTCTACCAATGAGGGTTGAGACGTGTATATATAGGACTAGAATTCGGTATATGAGTAGTTTTGTAGGTATTGGTAGCTGATATCAATTTTTATGAAAATCAGTCCTTAATAAATTCAGTTATGGAGGTTAAAATAAATTCCACTAACAAGGGTTAAGTTGAAATTTTCATTCAATAGAGCTATAAGTTGGTATTTAGGATGTATTAAACATGCTGAAAGCATAGGTTGAGTCTAATGAAAAGTATTGATCCAGGAGTTTGACCTAATGGAGACAATAGAAACGTAATCTTTATTGGATACCTATGGCTGAATTTTGTTGTGTAGGATGTAGTTCCATCAAATATAGTGAAAGTTTTTATAAATTCTTACAAGAATTAAAGTCTTTCAAAGTTTTCTTTGCCTCTCAACTCTCATATTTTTCTTTCAAAAAGATGTCTCATAGAAAACAAAATTTAATAAATTTCTTGTACAGTAGCAGGAGCTCCGTTAGAAAACGTAGGTTTTCATAGAGTAAGAAATTATTTACCAGTTAAATTTTGAAGCTCCAAAATCAATAGGTCTCTTCTTAATAAATTTCTTATACATGAGACAAAAATTGCAATTTGTGACGTCCAAAATCGAAGCAAAAATGGACTTTGTGTAAGTACCATTCGGCCAATCCATAAAAAAAGTTGATAGCATATTGCAATAAATTATAGTAAACATATTAACAAATTTCGTAGCTGCTTGTCCTAAATTGAGAATTTTATAGAAAAATAGAAATAGCTGTACAGGAAACATTTTCCGGCCAATGTGCACCAAAATTAATAAGTATAATCCTTGAAGAAGTATATATTAATAGTAGTTTCAAATTTCGTAATTATTGATTGAAAATTATTCATTTTAGAACTGCTATACTGTTAAATGTACAATATAATCGGACCCACCGAACGTACCATCCAGCCAATCCGCACAATTAGTAATGTGTCTTGTGCTTGTTTAGACTGAGTATCTATAATAAATTTGGTGACTATTGAACCTAAATTAGGACCTGTACACGTTTGCTTGAAATGTGTTGTGCATAATGAAGGAGGAACGTTATTAGAGTCGACTTTTGGCGTGTCATAATGCCTGTTTCGAAAAATTTATACTTTTAAATTCAATTTTTCTCAGTTTATACTGACTGATTCGATTTTAACGTGGTTTGAAGCTATAGTTTTCATTTCTTCTATTCTAAGAGGTTCACTAATTTTTGAAAATACGTTCCGGTACCCTATTGAAAATTCCTTTTAATAGTTGCTGTAGTGGACAAAATGAAGGCAGAAGTAATGTTCTGAATTCTGCATGCACGTGTTAGGCTGTCAAAAATTTTGGATTATTTTATCTCATTCTTGTTCAAGTGGAAGATTAACATATTTTTCTGTCTTAGTGAGTGCTTTCTTGTCTGTTTTGAGTTATTGTTGAGATTTAAGAGCTGTATTTTAGGTTCTACAATAGAAGCCTATGCTTTTCTTTCATTAGTAGAAAGCCGGAAGTTCTCGTAGTTGCTGTTGAATTATGTAAAATCTACTTCTATTTTTTTGAAAATTGTTTTTCAATTTTCGATTTTCACTCTATCGCATTCCTAGAATAGTCACGTTTTTCAGGATCGCCTGTTGATAGACCATCCCAGAATGGATACACGCTATTATTTTGACTAGATATGTTCTTTTTTTCTGACTATTTCGATTTTTTTTTTTAATCGTATGACGAAAACTTCGACAAAATGAAAAAAAAAAAACCCACTCAGTATTCCAGTACACAAAAATATCAGTTGACTAAAAAAAAATTCAATAAAAAATTTCCGACTCCAGATTCGAATCTACATCTCAAGTGTCGAGAAATGCTATTTCACCGCTGAGCTACAGCGGCAGTTATTGAAGTTGGTTTGTCACAGACATACAATCTTGCGATCAGATAAAAATACATACAATTTGCGATGGTCTATCAACAGTCACTCTTTTTTCTGCCAGTTTACTCCATGATAGGAAAAAAAGTTGGTTGATACGCCGGAAAACATGTGAATGGTTTAGACTTGCGTGGGTATTTCTTTTCGTCCGAAAAAATGCATTAGGTTGATGTGAAGATTTTCTTAAATTTAATAGATGACGTAAATTTGCAAAAATAATTTTTTGTTCACTCTTCATAAATCCGTGGTAATGAGTGACGTTCGTTGTCTGCTTATTTCCTCCAAAATTTTCTTTGCGTGGTTGCCAATTGTTAAAATTCCTCCATCATTGTTTTTATTTTTTAAAGTTATTCTTTGGATACTGCCAAATGCCATCATTGCTTTGAGTTACATTCTCAAAAAACTAGATGTCGACCAAACTGTCCCCCGTGATTTCCTGCTTTTTCATGGGCGAAAAACATTAGTGTATCATATTTTGTTGAACGAGAAAAGTTGATTCAGCCACACAAGAATAGAATATTTTAATTTCTTATTTCGGCTTTGGTGACTGCCGTTCTCATTTTGCTATATTGTGTAAACGCAAAATCAAAATGAGAAAAATTTACTCCTTCGTACAGTTATTGCTGGAAGAATAAACTGTTTTTTGTGGTTTTTTAAAGACGATAAAAGTTGATAGAAACAACGGAAGATCGAAAAATGATTGCCAGCTCTATATAAAACGAACAATGTGCATTTATTTTTATTCATGGGCTCCGTGTGCAGTGTGTATATTATCTCTTGACCGTTCCTTTATGGCTTATCATCTTCAGATGCGGGTTTCGTTGTGTTTTATTCTCGCTTTCGTTTAGTCTTCTTTCCTATAAAAACTCTTCGAGTTTGTTCCACCGTTGGTAAAAAGTTATAGTCAAAGTGAGATCCATAATCGAAAAAGAGATTTTCAATAATTGCTTGACCCTCATGTATTTCGACTGGGACTAGGATTTTGAGCCAGTGACAGAATCAGAATTTTAGTCGAAATTGTAGTTTCTTGGAAGCAACAGATTTTTATGAAGTTGTTTTTTTATACGCTTTTACTCTCCTCACTCAATTTGTTGAAGTACACCGGATGACCAACTTCAGCGCTGCTTTCACGTGTTGCAACACACTATCCGTTTTTATCAGTTTTTTTTTTCAATTTTTGTTTGTTTCTGTCTCGCAAAAAAAAGTGAGAAATTTTATTTTCTCTTTCGCTGTTATTTCCTTCTTCAAATTATAAAAGGGTATTTTCTAAAAACTCGTTTTTAATCTAACTTATTCCGCTTATAGTTTCGATGAAGTTTTAGTAGAAATATCGAGTCTACCTTTTATTCTTTCGTATTCTTAGTTCTTGTCTCATTATTTTTTTTATTTACGAGTACATCATTCAAAACATTCTGAAATTACGGTCAAAGTCTACCAATTATTTTTAGTACAATCCTTGAAAAATACGTATACCTAGTATCAAAACAATTTTGGCCGTCAGTTTGGATCTTGGTATTTGAGGAACGTAGTCTGAAAATTTTCAGTGATGCTCCATTGGACTTCTACAAACGGGGTATTAAAATTGGTCTCGCAAAAGGGTTAGGGGTGGGGGATGATATATATATCGTCCAAAATTTGTGTCCACCGTTTTGAGGAAACTACAAGAACGATAGGATGACATTTTCACGAAAAGTATTCCTTATACGTATAGTATCAGGTCTGATAGTAGTTTATTGCTTATTGGTTTAGTAGTTTTCAAGAAAACTGGATAACAAAAAATTCCAGAAGAAATGATTTTTTCTAGGACTTTGAAAAAATTACAAAAAGGATCAGACTGAAAGTTTCGCAATGCATTGTTGTAATTTACAAACCCTGAAGCCCTCCACGGCACTTTGGTTTGTGTCAGCCCTGGATTTTTTCTGGTAACACTGTAGAATTCGTTGTTTTGGAGGAGACAACAAACTTTTTTTTTGTGTCTGTATGTGGCTGTGTTTATAGTAACGCATGCACATCAAGTATGAGGGAATTATTGGCGAAATAATTGGTGAAATAATATCGGAGAAATAATTAGCAATTTTGTGAAATAATTAACGGCTTGTACGTCTATTATAGTGATATGCCAGTTTCATAGACCTAATTGTTACCTATTATTTCAGTAGTAAATGAGAAAATGGGAGGAGAAAAATTTATGAAAAGAGTTCTGTGTTCACAGTTTTGAGAAAACTACTAAACAGATAGAACTGAAATTTTCATGAGAGATGGTTATCATATTTTGTAATTTTTTCCCCTGCAGCTAGCAATGAAATTTATATATTTCAATATGTTTTTCAGATTAATCGATATTTGTTAATAATTTTTTCAAGTATTCAGAATTTACTTTTTTTTTTTTTTTTTTTTTTTTAAATTAGGTTGAAAATTGGCAAACTTGGTTTTGTAGTGAAGTATTGCTGTGCTACTTTTTTCTTTTTTAATTGAATCTGATTTTCAGCTTACCACTGTCTTAAAAGGATTTCTTTACATTTGCATGATTCTTACCGTTTCATTCACTCCTTATTTTTAACCTTGAAGTTTTTATAAAATGAGGTATGTGTCTCCATGGCTTTATCTTTGTTTCATGCTATGTGTAAAATTGTGAGGTTATTATTAAATCAATTTAGATTAGCAAAATACGAGATTTCCAAAGCAGTTTGGAACATTGAAAATGGTTTTCATTTCTTCACCAAGTGTAGAAACAGTGTAGAAATGGGTTTTTTGTCAACTGTTATTTGTTTATTTTTTTGCAAAATGTCACGTTGAAAAAGGGCCATGTCACATGGTGATGCTTACACAAACAACCAAGTTCGCTTCTCCATAATATTTAATTATATCTGAAATTCTATTTAAAATTCTATTCATAAATGATTTTTACATGTTCAATCGAATAAATAATAACCTCTTTTTGGTAGATTCGTTGAAAAAAATATCATACTCAACTAGTTAGCCGCTCGTTATAATCAACTCATTGCACTTACAACACGAGCCACAAAACTCGTTGATAATCACTCATTTTGCTAACTAGTTGACTAAAATACTACTATCGATTTCAAGTCACGTTTGACTATACAATCGTTGAAATCAAAATTGCATGAGAAAATCAGTAGAATGTACCTACCTACTACTTCGACAGTTTCAGTCTTGTATTGTAATTATGTGTAGAAGTTGAAAATAACACATGGGTTATCAGCATAGAAAATACGAAAAATAATACGAGTAAATACCGCTTAAAAACACAGTAGCTGGGTAGAGTAAATAACTTTTTTTTACAATTTAAATGAATTTCATTCCGTATGATCAGTGATTTCAATGCTTGAAACTAAATGTCCGACATAGTTTCAAATTGTAAGCTTTACTGTGATATCTTTCACAACTGTTAGTGGCCTGCGTAGCGTATGGCCAAGAAATGTATCCCAAGTTTGAGACCAGTTACCGTCATATTTCCGACCCAAAATTACGGTTTATTCGATTCGGTTCTTCTGTTGCTTCAGTATGTGACTAAAAAACTCATATCGGTAGACTATTGACTATCGTATCAAGCTTTTTTGAAAACTTATCCCCGAAAATACGTATAGATATGAGTCGCAATTCTGACATTATGACTACCACGTTTTCTATTATTTCGATTAATTTAAGAAACAAGTTTGATTGCGGAATGTGTGTTTTGAATGCTCTGCTTCTGTCAAGTTCACTCTAACGGTAAATAATGTGTTAAAAATCAGTTTTAATTAAAAATATGCTTTTATTACCCAGAAACACGTAACTAACGTAACCTAACCCACAGTTCCGATCCTAGCGCTTTGGTAATGCTCCAGCGACAGACTCGGTGACTATTCACGGGTCTATCCGTATACCGTTGACTATTCAGTCAACGCCATATAAGAACCAAAAACAAAATGTCTAAATTCTGTTCCCATACGAAGTTGAATACAAGCATGTAAAAAAACACTTTTTCTGACGATTTGATTTTTCTTGCTCCCAAAAATATTGACGTAGGTAAGATATGCACCGTGCAGTTATGCATCATTCACTATGTGTGTTGTAGACTGGGGTTTGGCCCATTTTCCAAAAAAAAACAATGGGGATTCCCCCAGTTTAGCTTGTAGCGTTTACCTCTGCTCCATTCAAAAAACTGGTCTCAATTTTTTTCGAAAGAAAAAGAGATAATGCTCTGATTAGATGACATTTTGTTATCTTATACACGTCTTCTCCCCTTGATTTAGAAAAAAGTAAAAACTTTTTTTTATGGTATTTTATCAATTTGTTGCTGTTTTGTGTTCTGTTTGTTGACCAGTTCTTTCATGTTCGTAAAATTTTCGTATTGTTTCTTTTTGTGCGAAACTACTACGTTATGGCAAAATGTAGATATATGTTTTTGGTTTGTTTCTGAAAACAAGAAACGTATCTTTCCCGGCAGTGTTGAAATAACAATATGATTTTTCTAAGCTTATATATGTTGTAGCTTCGGCTGCCATAATTTGCGATTTCCATATCTGCGAAAGTATTTGTATTATTCCGGGAGATTGCTAGTAGCAACCTAATTTCGATTGAAAAGTGGTCCTGGAAAACTGTATATAGGTATAGCTTACCGCTAGTTTCTTTCTTCTTCTTCTTTTTGTTTTGGAGATGACTGGTACATGTTTCGTTTAAATTTCTATAAAATTTTAATTTTCTTACAAGCTATCGCTGAAATTTTCGCCTAAACTTTCTTGCAAATGGTCGCAGATCTTTTTTCGCGTGAAACTTCAGTGCAGTGTATGAACAAAAAAATCCACTTGACGAAAATAAATTTACATTTTAGTTCGTTATGAAAGGAATATTTTAGTCTTTTATTTAGGATGGTTAAACCTCCCTAAATTTCCAATTACGCGTACGGTTAATCCTCTTGTAATTTTTTTCACTTTCGAAGCTCCCAAGATTATATGGACGCTTCCATTTTCTCAGTAAAGAAAAAAAAGGCGATATGCAACCTTCAACGTTGCCTGATATTCAGTTCTGGTTTCACTGGTGTCTTCTTCGCACCAAGCCTATTTGAATTTACCTTAAATTATTTTTGATACGTACGGTTCACCATCGTTGCGTAACATGGTCGTTATTTCATACTACGTTCACGGCTGCATTCCCGCCTATTTCTGTACGGCCTCTGCAATGCGCGCCTATACCTGTTTTAATTTTCTTCTCAAACGATTGTCTATGGGGTAGTAGCAGAAATACGTCGTTAAGTCGTTTACATAAACTAGTGCGCGGAAAAATTGTCACGCTGCATGAGCCGATAATGCATTCATCAGTGCTTCGGGGGTTTACTTTGGAGCTGGCTGACAGTGAAGAAGTGTGAGTGATGTGCTCGAATTTACCAGTTTTCTGTTAGCGTCGAGTATGTTGTGTTTTTGCACTGATAGTATGAAGTTTGAATGGTGTGGGGAGAGGTAGTAGAGAAGAGAAAGAGAGAGAGGAGAGAGAGAGAGAGAGAGAGAGAGAGAGAGAGAGAGAGAGAGAGAGAGAGAGAGAGAGAGAGAGAGAGAGAGAGAGAGAGAGAGAGAGAGAGAGAGAGAGAGAGAGAGAGAGAGAGAGAGAGAGAGAGAGAGAGAGAGAGAGAGAGAGCGTGAAAGAGAGAAAAAAAGAGGATAGCGGTTAAGAAGAAAAACGATGTGCCAAAATTCGCGACACTCGCCACGTCGCGTCGCGGCGGTCGAAAAAATTTCAAATTAAGGCCAATTTGCTCACGTCGACGCATTGTTCTCATGATATTTCAGAAACATATGAGCGACGGGGCTAACAAGCTTATTTCCATTCAAAAATTTTTTTTTCTGCGCCCTTCCTTCTACAATTTAATTTGATCGTTACCCGAAAAAAAAAGGTTCAAATTGGACCGCATCCATGTACCTCGTGTTTCGCTAAAATTCAGACAACTCCAGTGCTTGCTTATTATTTTAATAGCCCAGTAAAATTAGCCTCAAAATAGGCTTTAATTGGCATTAGAAGTAACAAAAACTTTTACGCGTGAAATATGATGAAGGCGGGCTTCTGAATAAGTGATAAAAATGCTCAATCCCCGTGCTTTTCGCTTGCCTCTGGAGGGGCCTGTTTTTTTTCAAAATCATAATAATAGCATTAGTTAAAATTGAGATGCTGAAAATTGATATAGACGTAAGGATGGCTAAAGAAATTAGTATACTGATATTTTACATCATTATATGGACCATACATCATACTTCAGGCATGTATATACATGGTGCGCCCCTAATAACGGAAATAAAATACAGATAAATTATGAAAAAATTATGATTTTTCTAATAACTTGCTTTCATGATTTCAAACGCCATGTATATACAAGTATGAAACTAATACGATGTACAGCCCTTATAATGATGAAAAAAAAGTATGCTAATTTTTTTGACATCTTTACATGTGTATCAATTTCCAGCTTCTTAATTAGAAAATAATTTAGAATATTATGATTTTGAAAAAAAAACCAACACCCTTTTTTATTCTACCCTGTATCGTCCCTATGAGAGTCATGATAAAAATGTATTAAAACTTTTTTGTCTTAAATTTTATTGACATTATTTTTATACGGGGATATTTTTATCATATGTCGCTTAGTTATCGAGGAAACCTGAAAAAGTTAAAAGTTGTCACACATTCGAGCTCTCGAGAGAGGAGCACAGGGTATGTGGGTTTAGAATTTTTGTCACTTATTCGGGAGTCTGCCTCCATCACATTTCAGACGTGAAACCTTTTGTTTCTTTTAATTCTGTTTTAAACGCTAGTTTCACTGGGCTATGTAATGTTTTCTTTTTCTGGTCTCCGGCTCTTTGTGCATTAATTTGCGCGTGCATTTTCTTGTACACTTCAAAATATACAAAAAAACGGTATCACGAAAGATAAGTCAATAATCTCATAGTTTTTCAGTTTCTTTGAAGTGTGGTTTGTTTTACATTTTGTGGATTCGGTAAGGACTTGTGTACTCAAAGCATAATACTTGAGAAGGAAGCAAAGAACATACTCGTATTCGAAGAGAAAAAACGTGGTGTCATCTAGCGCTTGTTCAAACTTTGAAAGCTAATTCGAACATTTTGGTCAAAAGTAAAGAACTATAATCACAGTTCAGGTTGAGACATACGCCATTCTGGATCGTATTTCTTTCAGTCACCTTTTCGTTCCTTTCGCTTAGGATGCGTACCTTCTCTTGACAGAACCAATAACAGTGCTCGGAAAAAGTAAGATTTACAATGGTGTATGTCTCAACCCGAGTTCGATCTAGAGCTTTATCAAAGGGAGTGAACGAACCTATCAGGGAGCATTGTCCCTTCATCTTCACTATTCTTGCGTACCTGTGAAACAAGTGGCTACTTTTATCGTGTTCGTTTTGATGAATATACAAATGCGCGCATATGCCGTAAAATCGAACGATAAATTCACGTTTCAGGTGGTTATGAATAGTAATGAATATGAATAATGTTTTATCTGCGATATTTCTGTGTGGGGTGAACAAATATAATGTGTGGTATGATGCCCAAGCTTCACCATTCAATAAATAATCGGTTGTTTTATGTTCGAGCGCGTACATACATACTCGTACTTCCTTCCCAAACTTGAAACCGGTTTATATTCGCGCATCAGATTCCGCCGTAAAATGTGTTTCATCGTCGCTTTTCCTCGTTTTGTTTCTCCCAAATCACCTCCCAGTGAATTCGTTGCTTCTTCTTGTTGAAGCTATGCATTCCTCAACCGTTGTATCGAACTGGTTTGTTTGATGAATGAGTTCATCTTGATTCTACTGACTGGATCTTTTGGTTCGGTCGTTAGTTTTTCACAAACTTCAACACATCAGTCCGATTTTCCGATTCTATAATTTAAATCGATAATTTCTGATGTCAAAGAACTAACACGAAGCAATTCCCTGTGCCTATGTCAAGGTTTGATTGGATATTCAGTGGAAGAAATGTAACTTTCCATGTAGATAGCCTTACCCTTGTTGAAGTGCACTAAACTTGTAAACGTCTTTCTGAGATTCGGCTTTGGGCCAAATTTGAAATGAAGAATTTCACGCTCAGTTGAATTTAAAATTTTTTCGTCACCATCTATACTCCCTCCAACTACGTAGAATATTTTTGAAAAAAATCTACGAAATTGATTTGGATATCTACCTCCAAATAGTTTGCTCTTCGACCGTCTTCAGCATCGCCTTTATGGTTGAGTGAAGTGCAATTTCAAACTTTCACAGTTTGTCTAAGCGAGTAATGGTTACTTTGGTCTAGGAGCATTCCGTAAAATATTGGAAGTTTAATTTTCAACCTTGCGATTTAGGTGTAGAAGTTTGTAAATTCCAGTCGAATTTCCATGAAACTGAGAAATTTCCTAGTTACATGTTTTTTAATTTGCGTATTATTCTCTTCATTGATTTATAAATTATTTATTAATTGTCACTTTCTCCCAATATCTTAATTTGTTTTTATGCTATATATTTACCGTCTCAACTTTTATCTTGAGCTAATTGGTTGGTTTATGAATATTTTTCGAATGAATTTTTATTGCAGTTTCTAAGGTTTTAGTTAGTGTATGCTTGTAGGCTGTGCTTTATTATCAACTATTGAAATATCATGTGTAATATTCTTCATTCTCTGAAGATAGCAGATGTGAAATTATCGTAGTTTAATCTCATTACCTCGGTGTTCAATATGTGTTTCATATCGAGGAAAAAGCAGGTATCTGAACAGCTTGATTTGTGCAAATGTTTAGGGGAAAAAAACGTAGAAGCGTAGCGGTAACTCCTTAATTTACGTTTTTCTGTACTTACGTTTAATCAAATGAATGTATTACGGGCGTGTAATAGACGAGTGCTTTCACTGATCCTGAACAACTTTAATCAGAGAAAGGACTGAACGGTATTACGATAACATCTGATAAATTTCCACCGTAATTCACTAATCCATGAATACAAACGTGCTCAAATTACTAGAACTTCTCCTTCCCCGCTGGGGTCTCTGGTTTACTTCAGCTACCGTACCATGTAAAAATAGTCGCTCTCGTCTGAGATTTATTATCGCCGAGTAATGTCAAGTATGTGATGTGATACCCTCTTAGACGCGAAAGGTTCAGAATTACAACTTGCCGTGCGAAAATAGAATACTATCTATATCAAATAAACAATATTAATTTTACAGAGAAACGCCATTTGGAACCAACGAGTGAAGTTCGTTTTATTTCTCAGTGTTAGATGGTCGAGACGATACAAATTTGAAATGATGAAACCTAACTTTAAACAGTTAATCTGAATATATCACATTGTTGTTTAAAAGTGCATTTCACGGGCAACAAATCATAATTATATTGTGGTGAAGGATAATCATTGATTCTGAGAGATAGAATTTGATGTTTTTATGTCAGTTCTAATACTGTAGGAATCGCAGTCAAAGGCTTATTATGATCTGAAAAATAATAAATACTTCTGCTAGATAAGTGGATCTTACGAAGAGGGTAACATTTTGGAGAGTTAAATTTTAGCGGTTTTTGAGTACCTAACGACTTTTTTGATTTCACTTGTACCTATTTATAATAATGCGTCGATTAATCAGCGCTGCGGTTCCAAATTCAGTGAGAAGGTGAATGCACTCTTTTCCTGCAGACCTGTCGGAAACGATGATATAGCAACATGTATTGCATTTCCGCGCATCGCCAATAATTACTGAGCATCGTATTTACTTTGCGTTTAATTTTCATCAGTCGGTACTACAAATTGGGAAAAATATGTTGCGACACTGCTTGTTGTATATTGCTAACTTCGATAATATTGTTTTGTCATCTTTCCTACACCTATTTTCTATACTGTCTCTGGGTGGATGTTTCACATGAAATCATTTACTGTTCTCGGTTTACTTTTACCGTTTACTACGGTTTACCACCTCCGCAGATACCGGTACACATTTACCTTAATCATAAAACAGGAACCAAAAATTTACTTATGGGAACGAGAAAATGAAATAAGTCTCTCTGGCATTCAGTAGCGGCCCGAGCTAACTGTGCGCCAGTGGCTCTACAATTTTTTTGCGCTCCTCATGCATTGAGACCCTCCTTAAAGTTTTTTTGAATCACCTCAGAAAAAATGTATAATATAATGAATGTAAACTTTTTAATCCGGTAGTATCGGATTCGAACCCCATCAGCAATTGAATTTTTTTATTGTAAAATCCTATTTTAAAAAATTCATTTCTAACGTTAATTATTTGCGCCATTTTGGCGCCCCTTTTTCAAATGAGAGTGGCTATAGTCACAAAAACGCGCTGTCCGGCCGCCTCTGTTAGCATTGCGTGAAAAATGTACCTGATGTGTCAATTTTCCCCGAATAAACAGATTTGCCTTCTCTCTTTACACAGTCCTTTGTGGACCTTTCTAACCACTATGAAACAAATTCTTACCATGACCCTGATAATATTAAATTCTACTCGTAGTATTAAATGTCGTATTCTTTTACAAATACGCGTACCTATTATTAAACTCCTAAGAGTGTGCAATTGTCCCTTATTCCCTTCATCGTTTTTCTCTTTCAATCGCGCTTACCCTTATTTCCTTTTTTCCTCCCTTTCTTTCTCTCGTTATCCATGAATCGTATTCAAATTGTTCGCTAGTGCTAGTCAGTCGTCTCGTTTTTACTGGCGCGCTAGCATTTCTGTACTTGCGTAATAATTCTTATAAATATGACTCATTCATGTTGAAATTTCTGGTGCAATACTGCGTTGACGTTCGGTGTTTATGGGGAGGGGGGACAGCCGGGCAGGTAGGGCCCAGGGGGAAGTTGAGTGGGTATTTAATGTTTTGCGTAGTATTCTACACCGTTCATTTCTCAGCACTGCTACTAGTACCTACTTGACTCCACATTCACATATCTACTATAAAGATTAGTTATTACACCTGGTTTTACGTTGTTTTCGGTCGTGCCGAAGAACTAGTTGCATTTGATATCAAGTAATATCAGTGAGTATATACAGGGTGTTCATTTCGTATCATCCCCATAGGGAAAGGTCCGCGAATTTCATTTTAGTAATTTAAAAAGTTATTATTAATTTCTCAAATCATGGTAAATAGTTTTTCTAACTCGTAATTCGACGAATAATCGGGTGGTAATCGTTTCGAAGTCGTTTATCATTATTGAGTAAAATGATAACGCGTCTAAAGAGTGCGCCGATGTGCTAAAGTCTGAAGGCTCTTATAATAATTTCCATTAATATCATATCACGAGATAACTCGCGTAAAACTCGTATCCTGACTAATTGTTTATCCGACGATTTTGCGTTCGTCTTTCTCGCAGATAATTCACGAATCGTTGACCTTCGTGAACTATATGTATGTTGTCGAAAATGATCCATCGTATTTAGGATCGATAATTGCAACTTCGTCGTTTCTTGGCAACCACTGTATGATGGAGCTCATGCATCAAGACGAAACTGATTGATGCCATCATCGTTTCGAAATGTGCTCGGATTTTCCGGGTGAAATTCATTGAGAAAGTTTTTTATGGTCTATTCGTATTCGACGAACTTGTACAAAAAAAAACTAATGACGCCGCTCCCGCCGGGGGTAGTTGCTCGTATGGCGCTACTATAAATCTATTAAATTATTAAAATTTTAATCTTCTCACTTACTTCTAATACCCAAGAGTCTGCGTCATTCAAGTATATTTAGTTGATCGTCGCGTTAAATGGCGATTGAAGCCGGATCTGTGCGTGGTGTCTGTATGGTTGAGATGAAAAACAGACGGTTTCGGCTAGAATTGATTTTTCATCTTTCTCACGTATGCTCGAAAAGGATCCACCAATAGTTCGTAGACCAGCGGATTCGTTGGTAGGTCTGCTTTATAAAAACCGCAAATATTTGCGTCACGCCAACCTTGACTGCGCGCCGGCTGTAAAATGGAGTTTCCACGATTTGCATCGTAAAATTTACGAGCCTGTAGGATTCTTACTGACGCGCAAATTAGGTACTTGATAATGAGAGCATGTTCTTACTTTTTATTTAAACGGATTTTTATTGGGCCTGAATATAAAAATTACCTATCGCCTATCTTAGTTTGCGAAAAAGTTGAGAAAATATTTTATGAATTTGTAGTCCTGCTTTTAAGAAGGGTTAACCTTCATTAGGTAACCAGTAGTTTTGGGAAAAATGTAAAAATCTCAACTTTCGTCCAAGACCTTCAGATTTTCATTTCTACCCTTTTTTTCAGTAGGGAATATCTGGCGACAAAAACCTAAATAATTTCACAATTACAGTAAGATACAATAGGTTTATAACATTTTATCATTTTAACGCGAGACCTTAAAATATGAAATCTTAAAAATTAAAAACATTAAAAAAATCAAATTTTCATGCGAATTCTATTAAAATTTATTGAAATTTGCCGAAAATGAACTGATTAAATTCTTTATTTTCATACGCTAGTATGCAAAAAACATACTTCTTGAGGAATGAGAAAAAAATTATTAAAATATCTTCTCGATTATAACTGTCTGGTATAATACAAAATTGGAGGGCACAAAGAGCTTCTTCAGTATTTCTAGACGTAGCTAGGCTATTTCATTGGAAACTTTAAAAATGAATAGTTTGAAAATTATGTTGCATTTGACTGAATTATGTTTTTTATTAGTAAGAAAGAATAATTCAGTTATTAAAAATGATTGAAAACTTGGAATTCGCATAAAAAATCCTGAAAACTAAAAACGTACAATTAGCAATAGCAAATTCATTATTCTGGTTTCATTAAAAATCGTTTAATTTTACTAAAAACAAATAGATTCAGTTCTGATGTACATGCACATTATATGAAAATGAATATAGAATAGCCTGTAAGTTTAAATAAGTAAAGTAAAAATGAAATTTTAAAAATACCCTTTTATAAAATGAGTAAAACCTCCCACCAACGCTCTATGTCCAAAATTAAAAAAAAATATATTATATTGGAAGAGAAAAAAACAGATACTGGGAAGATTTGAAGATGATAAACTCCCGACTTGAGAGCCACGATACTACCACAACACCATTAAAAGGATTTGAAAGTTTGGAAGTAACTCGAGTTGAAAGTAAAGCACCTTGATAAGAAATGATTGATAACAACAATCAGTGTCTCTAGATGTTAGTAGAAGAACTAAACCACATTTTGTTGCATTATTGACTGAAGTAAAAGCCTTTAAAAAGTCAAGTTTTTCCTATAGTAAAACAAAAAAATTAATTTTTTTTTAAATATAAATATTATTAATTTATCAACTTTTCTGTGGGGACATTACTCATGAGGTGAAAGGGCTCTGACCCCCCAGTGACAGTCTCCATTGAAAGGCTGGCTAATATTTGTCTATGATGTAAAACTAATGCACAAATTACATTTGATCGTAATTACTTTTATGTACGTGCAAGTAATGTACAATTATCAAACTGTGACTAATCAAACAAAGAGGGTGATGTCACAATTTGGTACACAAACTGGTCTGCCATTTCTTATCTCTACAAGAAATGATGAATCAACCTTTATACACGGACGTACATAATCACTCCATACGTGTGTATAGCCCCTACTGTCTAGAATGGCTCTAAAATTGCCAGTGTTTGCCCATGTTATTGCAATTACCCATATGTGTGTACATATAAAGTGGCAAAACACGCAAATAATCTGTTAATTACCTTCTTATGTAAATATTCTTTCACAACAAGGTATTCCACATTTTTTATGAGATAGTTCAGAAATATTGATGAAAAAACTGTAGATGCGTTTTCTTGTTTTATTTTAGTCCATGTTGATGTATGGAAATATTTTAATTTTTCTCTCATTTCAAGTTGTAATTTTTAATTTTATATAAAATTAATTTTTAACTTTGGTCTAATTTTTGCTTTTCTTATCTTTTAGGAAAGCTCTTTTTTTTTAAACTTCTATTTTCCTCTTTGTATGAATAGAGAATTGAATTAATACATTTTTTATAAATTTTAACCAATTTCTATAAAACTCAATAATATGAAATAGGTATTTATTTTCTATATTTCCTATTAGGGATTCAAGTTTTTTCATTTTAAAAATGGAAATATATTGTAAATATATTGTTTCTTACTGTGAAAACTTATAACAAAATTATTCGCTCAGTATTTCGTACTGTAAAAAGAGGTAAGAAGTCATCATTGAATGAATATTCAATTTGATTTTGTAATTTTATCGGTTTATCTGTGTCCTAAAAAACTCTTGCGCCCACGTTCTATGTAATTTGCTTGTTTTTCAACTGAAAATATACATATACCGCCCAAATGTTTTGTGCTATAAGACTGAAAATGGGCTTTTTTGTCGAATCAGTAATGAATGCCTTTCAGTGGTAACTTGAAGTGGTCTCATCTATACTAAACAAAAGTAATGCAAATACAAAACTATCCTCTAAACTAAAGCTTTGATTTTATTTTTCTCCGAAATGAATTTTTATAATTTTTTTAATCTTTGAATTCTACTTAACTTGTGAAACAATGTGAAAGGGTCCATCGTACTTGTTTACATGTCTACCAATTGGACTTTTTTTCCTTGCGTTATGTTAGATCGTTGAAGAAAAACGGATTTATCTTTTGGTATTTTTGAGTTAGCGTGAATATTGAATTTGTCATGTCTTCACCATTTTCAGGAAAAATCTGTTTCAATTTTATTTTTCACGACTTTTTTCATTCAACAAAATATATAAGGAATACCCATATTATGAAATTTCTTTCTAAAACAATCATTTTATGCGATGTGTTGTCTTGGAAAATTGAAGAAGCAAGTTATGAGGATTGAGCATTTTAAGATTTGTGTGAAAACATAGTTTCTGCTTCTTTTACAAGTGGTATTTTTGGCCGAGGTGTCATTAAAAATTTTCGTCAAAGGTTTGAAGGTTTGAAGTCTTGAATGAATTTATTCATAAAAAATTCAAAAAAAGGGTATCCTTTCTTACGAAGTGTGTAAGATGAATTTCAAAGATTTTCAAGAAGTTAAAAAGTACTGTAAGTCGATGTTTTTGTTGTATCTCGGTTTCTCCTCCCCTGCATTACGTTTCCGATTTTAAATTTGAATAAATCGCTCCTACAAAGAGGTACGAACTTGTGTATCTTGCCCTTTGTAATTTACTTGTCTCAGTGAAAACGCAGTAAGTCAAGATATATTATGTATGTAGATTAGTGATATGTTATATACATGATGTATTGTTGTTTGACGTTTTACATATTATGTCAAGTAACTTCGAACAAAGGTCGGAATTGTGTGCCTAATATAAGTCGTTAAATATGCATAAAATTTTTCGAATGACAATGTTGAAAAAGGCACTTGTTGAAAATTCTTCAAAGTTTTTCCATTTTCTTTCTCCCTAAACTACACCAATTTTAGTATCAAACGACACTTCGGACTTATAGTTATCTGCTTTTTAAAATTAGTTTAAGATAATTTCGCATTGATGATGAATATTTAGGAAACTTGACCTTTTCTCTTGAATATATTATATGAACCTTGTAAAACGAGTTCTTATATTGAATAGAATAATTCGGAAAAAATGGAGCATACCTATTGAGATTCGTCGACGTTTGAACCAAAGTTGCCCATTCTATTAGATATGAGTAATTTGTAAAATGTCGGAGTGACTTGAATTCTCTTTTCTAATCAACTCTAAGTACCTATTAAAAACATTTAAAAATATCATCAGTTACGAATAATTTGTTTAGTAAAAATGTTGTGTCCAATTAAATGAAAAAACTTGATCTTTCTATAATCGATATTCTTTCTTAGGAGAAAATCATGAAATCATCAGATTCTTGGATAAATTTGTATTTTTATTCTGTTGTGAACTAAAAAGTCATTTCATCTAACTTTTGATAAGTTTATTTATTCGACATACTAACGGGTTATGTTAATTAGCTTTGGTTCTCTTCGTAAATGTATATTTGTCTGTAAATTAAGGATGTTCGTGGTTTCGTGCCGGCGCTTATTTCTCGTTGGCGAAGTCAACTTTCCTTATCAAGCCATGTAGTACAGCTAAAATGGTGAAACAAGCAGCGGTGTTGGGGGACAGATTTGCACTGTTATTCAATAATAACTAGAGAAAAAATGGCGAAAACTATGGAAAATTTATGGCGGCTGTATTTTTGGGCATGAGGAATTTAAAAATTAATTTGAAAAATTTCTGCGTTTTCAAAAACATGTGTAGGGAGTCGATTTTTGTGACGTTGCGATTTTCATTTCGTGACTGGATGTGTAAAATGACTTTACCATTGGTAAACAAAATTATCGATAATGTCTCATTTTATGGGGCGAGGGTAGAAAGTGAGAAAAAAGGAGTTTGGTTCCTCTAGCCTGAAATCAAGTCGTTCGTAATTCGCGCTCAA
The DNA here is from genome assembly GCA_011428145.1 of Ericerus pela. Classification (NCBI taxonomy): domain Eukaryota; kingdom Metazoa; phylum Arthropoda; class Insecta; order Hemiptera; family Coccidae; genus Ericerus; species Ericerus pela. The sequence continues at coordinate 454,601 of WOFM01000432.1, forward strand.
GTTTTCGAATGAATTGAAAAGTTTTTTGAAGCTCTTTATTCGTGCGTATTTGCTTTTTTTCATAATTTCCTTTTGCTACTAAAGATTACGATTCGTGCACCTAACTGCAATTTCTTCAAAAAACCTCACTTTTCGGTTTGTGAGAAACCAAGTCATAGGTCATCTTACAGTTTTGGATTCAAATGACCGATTTTTTTCTCGTCTCAGTTACATCTTCAAAAGATGAGTAGAATGCGTCTGATCGATATTATGGTCAGATGGTTTGGCTATGTTGTTCGTTGGTAAGGTTGTCGGTTGAAAAGTATGATCGCTGTGCAGCACTCTCTAAATTGATAGCGTAAAATGACCTTGGGTTCATTATTGCTTCTGTATATATTAAATAATTTTGGGGACCCGTAGCCACCTGATCATTAATATTGAGAATTGGGAAAATGGCCTGATGTCCAATGAGAGAACTAATAAATAATTGCTAACGGCTGGATATATCAATGAGCCCAAAAAATAACAGAAATTTTTGCCTTGCCAATTTCGAATGGGAAATAACGGAATGTTGCTGCATGCGAAGATGAAACCCACAACCCGTATACCACTTAACTAGGAATATGATTCGATCCTGGACAACTTTCTTTTCAGTTGAGGTAAATACGTCAGAAATTAGTTGACAATTTGATACAGCCATAGCGATTCTCTGATCCTAAGTAGTATGAAGGAGAGGGGATGGGGTAAGATGCAAGTGGTTAAGTTATAATAAACGTCGTAACTCGTAGAAAGCATTGACGTCACTCGTCTACGTTTTGTTTAACGTGGCTTACGCAATGAGCTTGCGCGTCTGGTTGAGAAAAAAATATGAAAACTAGCAGAAAACACCTCTGAAAATTTGATACATTAATTTTAAATGTTGTTCGTTGAGAATATTCCGGTACAACGATTGTAAAACTGCGTCATGGCGACAGGTAGACATGTAGATAAATGTTCGTAATTTCAATGATTATGATTCAAAAACGTAAATAGGAACTGTTAAAAATTTGAAGAAAGTTAATTCAGAGGCGAAGTATCATTTTTTTTACTATTCAATTTTCGAGAAATTAATATAAAGGTAAAGATCAGGAAAGGTCGGTCTCTCGGGGTGGAAGTTTGTTCAGAGGACCAGTTTTCGACGTTGATATTACAACCTCGTATTGTGTTTTGTCGGCTCATTCTAATTCTTCCTGCAGACTTTTCTTTTTTCTTCCTTTTTTCTCTCTTGTTCTATTTGGATGCCTATTATGATGGATCCAGACATGCGCATTTTACTCGAACGAATGGAATGAATCAAATGAGCCAAATGCATTTTGAAATATTTGACCTTTTTTGAATGGATTCTTTGGGGATTTTTATTTACCGGCGATGCTAAAAGTCTGGACCATCATTATACCCAAAAAATGTACATATATTACCTACTTCATAGAAACTTTTAATCAAATTTAATCAAATTTTAGCTCACTCCGCATGGTTCAATCAATTCGAAACTTTGCATACTTGTATTGTCACCAAGTATACATAAATGTACCAAGTTTCAGGTTGATTGAATTAGGAGAGGTGGGTGAAAAATTGATTTCAAAATATGATAGAAATAGACGAACAGACCGAATAAGCTAATGAAAGCGTGTTGTAAAGAAAGTAGTTAATTAGTACTTCAAATTTTATAGATTTTCATTCCACTGTTATCTGAGGATACTTTTCTCAATTGAAGTTCGTCATGAAGTAGGATGCCTCTGTGTGTCCAGAAAAACATCGTCTGCAAGAGCCGTCTCTGAGGGGAAGGCAAAAGAGGCAGTTTGCCTCAGGCGGCAAATTGTTGTTTGGCACAACATTTTCCGGTTAATTTACAATGGGGATATCAGAGTAGAGAAAAAAATTTAACTTTTACTGTCCCATGAAGTATTGGCGGAAATAATCGTTTTGTTCCAGCGGCAATATACTTAACGACGGTCCTGCCTATTTATCCCTCTCGATGTTTTTATATTTTTTTTGCAGTTGAGCAGACTGACCGAACTTAAATTGAATTTCTTTGCCACCCAATTATGTCTCCTCACTTATTAAATTACATAAGTGATGACATTCCCATCTTCTTGCAATGAATTTATATCGGTCGTTCATAAATTGTCTTTTCTGTGAATGAGTGGAACTGGTTCGTTAAACATAAATAAACTATTTCGGTTACCTAGTGTTGGCCATAGATGAATGATGTGTAGGTTTTGTCGGAGTGAATTAGATACTGATAAGATTGCAGTAACAACTTTGGTACACGTTCAGAAAATGCAGGAATAGGATTAATTGATGAGATAAGATTACTAGTCTTGAAATTTTGAACTATCGATTTGGTGGACGTGAATGTTTGAACGATTAAATTAAACATTTCTTTTTGATTACTTTATGAGCCTAATTTGTATTTTTCTAATTCTTGTTCCTCGCTAATTGTAACCGTGTTCGGAGTGTGAGGTTTCATGTTTTCTCACAATCCTCTATTGCTCATCCTCAAATTCTCTTACACCATATTTTCTACGTTTACCTAATATCGTTTTTCCGTTCTAAGTTCCCTACACAAATCCTGTAGTTTATCACTTCTCTCTTCCGCCAATCCTCTTTCTGCTCTTCACTCAGTCCCTTTGTATACGCCATTACTTCTTTTATGATTATGAAACAATTCCAAGGTCAATGCAGCGCAGTCACGGCTCAGAAATCACGTTTTTTTACTCGTGTCTTTTTGGGGCAAGTGTGTGATGTATTCATATTCTTCGGAACTTGTGAATCGGTAGAAACGAAGTTACCAACTAACCTATCACCGATGCGTTTCATATGGTGCCTGCGTTCGAATTTCTTAAGTCACACCGAGTTGACTAATTTTCTGCCCTCACATCGGTGATTTTGCGAAAAATTCATTTTTCCTCGTTGAACTACGAATACGGTGAAGAAGAAAACGGGCCAAATAAAAATGAAAATATAAATATCAAACATCCCTCAGCGATCGGCGCCTCGGCCCAAAAAATACCCCAGTCCGTTCTGTGTCTGCGATTCGGATCATTTCCCGGATAGTCAACGTACGTAGAAAGCAAAATGAAAGGCCTGCGGAACCTCGATCTAAAATTACGCGGTTTGTTCGCTGAAGAGACAGACCACCTTGCTGAGCGTTTGCTGTTGGCGAAATTAGTGACGTGAAAAACCGGTACGGCGACGACGACTCGAAACAGTTTCGTCGCGTGCCAGCTGGCCTTGTCATGCCAACATGCCTTGTCTTCGGCTACCAGTCAAGATTGCCAATATTATCATCATCATCATCATCATCATCATCATCATCATCATCATCATCATCATCATCATCATCATCATAAGCGGGTTAAGCGAAGGGAAGTGTGTTCTTCAACAAGACCGCGAACCATGCAAGTAACCTCACCACCTCGCCTCACTCTGCGCCTAGCTTAATACACTACTCACTACACACTAACACCAACACCACACACACCATTAAGTTGCCTTGGATTTGGATGACTAGCCCGGAATTTTGTACGAAACACGTCATTCTTTTTTCGGAACACGGTGATTGCTGGAACAGGCATGGGATGCAACGTGTGTGTGTTTGTGAAGAGTCGTGTTGAAAAATTTAACGAAATGTATAATGTTAGATGATTTATTAATGCCAATGTATACAAAATTTTGTGAACTGGTTTGGGAATTTTTTTGTTTTTCTCCATTTTGAGCCGACACCATCTAAAGTGAGAGAAGTGTGGGAAAGGTAGTGGGAATTAGAAGGAGAGGAAGAATCCGTCTCCAGATATTTTATTTTGGTCGGCGTTGGCTGATGCCTTCAGCGAGTGAGTTCAATGGCGCTTGGCTTGGCTTGGCTTGGCTGTCCGCACAAGAACGATACTTCGAATCTGCTCGAATGTAAAGAATTTCAACTTTTTGTGGTATTGATCTTTCGTTTTTGTTTAACTGATATAAAGTCGCTTTGACGCTTTCTACAATGGTCTAGAAATTGAAATTTCTTATAGAAATGCGTACAGTTGCAATATAATAATCGTTACTGATTCATTCGTTGGATAAAGTTCGTGCGCATTCTGATAAGCTCTTGGTTTCATATCGGCTGGTCATTTCTGACAAATCATTTGACTGTGTATTGTGTTTTTTTTGTTTTTTTTAAACTTACTACGAATACCTCGGCCATTCAAAGCGCGTTCAACGAACCGGTTGCGATTGGAAATACGTGCTCGAGGAGGAGTTGACGTGCCGACGCATTCCTTTTCTTCGCTATGTGCTTCTTGTCCCGCTTCTTGCCCCCATTTTCTGGTCTTCCGCGATGCAATGTGCCATCGTGATTAGTGAGTATTGAGTGCCATAAGTCGACATGAGTTTGAACTACGGAATAATGAAATTTTCAGAAAATGGAAAAAAATATAATTGGTTCCATCCTCTTTCCGTTAATTATCGAATGGACTTCTGAAACTGCTTTTTCCGTCAAATCTCGTGGTGTTAGGTGTAGACCTAGTTGTACCAACTTCAATAATTAATCAATAACCTGCTTATCATTTTGCGGAAAAACTTCTGGTGTTATCGATGTCTGTACTATTCGTGTAAAGGTGTCATTATTTTACTAATCGTCGTATATCACCCTGTCGGCCTACAGACTTTAAGAATGACTTTAGTTTTAAAAATTTATTTATTCTGAGGCATCGTAGTCTGTAATCTCGTCTTAGTGGATTCCTGTATAATGAGGAAATCGCTTTTTTGTGCTTTTGAAGTTGCCACTTGACAATTTGCCAAAATTTTCGTTGTTTGTGTAGACATTTTATGATGTCTCCGCCAATAAGGCGATCTTTTATGCCTTTTATTGAGATTATTTTTCAAAATTTATTTGGTGAAGCATCTAGAATATTATTTCATTAACCCATTGATTTCTTTGGGAGCCTCAAATTTCAGAATTAATTGATACGTCTAGATCGATCAAAGCATTACTATGCGTATCTGATAAGATTTTATGTTGACAGTTGTTTCTTAGAGTTGATGATGACTTCTGCTCCTAAATCATAATGAGATAAGAGATTTGACACTACTTGAGTACTTGCAAATATCAGTGACAACAGAGAGAGTGGTAATTTTAAATATCTACAATTAACTGTCTAGTCAGTTGATTGTTTATTCAAAATTCAGTACTATTGCTTATTTTTATCAATTATTGTGATTCTGAATCATTCTATTTTAGAATGCACAAGTATGTAGTACTTATTATGCATTGAATTTGATGTGTAATAAGTCCGTTTAGCTAACCATTCATTTCGATGAATTTTTTTTGAAATTTTATCATTGTGTTATCTTTATTCTTGAAATACACAACTGACCAAAATGATGAGCCATTTCAAAACATGTTTGAAAATTGATTTATTTTATATATTATTCAAGTATTTCTTTGCATAATATCCTTGAGATGTGAGATATTTTGAATTTTTATCGATGGGTTAGAAATTTTAGTTTTTAAATATCGAAAAAAAATACAGGATTTTGGTTTTTTGAGAGAGACCTTTATAAGAAAATATCAGATTGCAAGTTTTTATCTAGAATTAGTTTTTGAGCGCTAGCAATTAGATATGGATCGTATAATCTTTTTGATTTTGGACTTGTAGGAACAGAGATCCTAAATTCATTTGAAACTAAAGCCTCCTAATATATTTCAAATGGACCTCAGAAGGGACAAATTTCCGATGAGTCGAAAGATCTTCTGTTAGGTAGGTAGTCACTCTCCCGTATCATCTTCTATGAAAGTTGGCATTGGTCTCCGTTTCTTTGGTATTTTCTTTTGGGCCTTTATGATCCTTGCGTCCTGGTTTTATCTGGCCTCTGGTTATTACTCTGAGAAATGAAAATGATTGTAATTAATAATTAATTAATATATTTCAATTTTTTTCTTCGCCTAATCTAAGGTATAACTGGCATTCATAATATATGTGCTGGTGAGAAGGTGATACATATTATTATTATTTTTTATAATAATAATAATAATAATAATAACGATGATACTGATGATAAAATGGTTTAACGTAATAGCCGAGTCTAAATTACATAGACCAGGGGTTCTCAAACTGGGTTTTTATGACGTTTCATCAGAGACTTCACTGTGGACCTTTTTTATTTCTGTAGTTTGAGTAAAATAACTTCTTGTTTCTCTTACTCATTCGTTCAGTGTTCCAGACTTCTGAGGACAGGGGACAAACAGAATAGATTATAGTTTTTTGGAAAAATTGCCAGACCTTAGGACCCCGCTGCGGGACTTTGCTCCCATACTCTTTGGCTTCCTGGGTCTAGTCGCTTTAAGCCTGTCCGGAAAAATTCACTTCCAAACAGTCCTGCCTATGCGGAGCCTTCGCTCTGGTGAGGTGTCGGTACCGAATTCATGAAGCTATTTTGAGACGAATTTTTATGACATTTTTTGTTTTAAATTTCTCATAATTACTTGACGAATGAATACTTTTATGAAATGCCAAAAACTTCATTCTCCTTCAGTGACGCCCTTGCGATCAGCTTCTCTTTGTCATTACATCCGATTAAAATCATAATTTATGTTTTCAAGTTAATAACACAGTTCTGTTTTTGTTTTTTGGTTTATAGGTATAAAAATTGACAATGATGTCGAAAACAACGAAAACGTACTTACTGAGGTCCTTTCCGAAAACGCCGCAAACGAGTTACAAAAATTGCAGAACGAAAATTGTGAGTACGCGTCACGTATTTAGCGAATTTCCTGTTTTGTTTATTTATGTGTTAATGCGACAGTGTGTCTACACAACTTGATGCATGAATGCGTGGTAAAGTTTGTTGTTACGTAATTCTTTCAGGGGCGTGCAAATTACAGGTATTCTCTATCGTTGACTTCGCACGACGTCTGTTTCTTCGATTTTCCCGGATTTGACATGAAGAGATACTGTCGAAATATTGTATTTTTTTTTGGATTTTCTCTCGATCGTTTTTGACTTACTAGGAAGTTAGACAGGGTATTTATTATGCTCATAATCGAATCCTTCGTATGAGAAGATGGAAATATGTTGTTTATAAATTCTTCTCCAGATGAGGGTGAAAGGTGGTAGTGTAAATTCGAGTCTCGAAATGAAAGAATTAGTTATCAAATTCTTAATTTTTGAAAATGGAAAGTCCAGAAACAAAGAACTAGTCCGTTTAAAGATTATTTATTTATTAAAGTTTTGCACAGATTTTTTGGTTATTAGTGAGTGTTTAAAACCACAATTCTTTTGGTTACATTTTGGCAGCACATTAGTTTCGAAAGGATTTTAGAAATCATTCTTTTGGAGCTTCTGAATTTTTCAAGCGCTTTAACAGTCTAAATCATTAACTGCGTAACTTGTTAATGAATTTCATACATTTTGTTTTTGATTATTTATTGATGTTTGATTGTTTTTGTCGAAATGTGCTTAAAATCGCTCTCGCACATCTTTCATCTGTCATGCTTTTCAGTGTAACTTCCATATCAATAGTCTGACTCGAAAGATTATAGGGCAGAGGTTCTCAACTTGTGGAACGCAAATGGTAGCTATGTGGTACGCCAAGTCAGAGTGAGAAAAAAATTTTTTTGTAACTATTTTTCAATGTTTAACAAGTCCTAATGTAGGTATTCTTACAAGTATAAAAATAAATTGCCTGTCAAATATCGAGTGGGACGCAAAATTCCTTGAAGTACATAAGAGGTACACCTAAAAAAAAATTGAGAATCTTTGCTTTAGGACATATTTCCGAAATTTTCATCGGAAGCGCTTCCCAATTTCATTATCATTCTCAGAATTTAGTAAATTATTGTGATTGGCTCTTGAGTTCGTTGTTTAAATTTGTAACTTCAGTCGAACTGATTTTCTGTATATAGTTAAATGCTAATGTTTTTTTAGTGAATAAAGTAAAAATTTTCCTCTTTCGTAAGGATTCTAAAAATTATTTTTTCTCTTTCGTCCAAAACTCCACGAAAGGAAATTACTCATGAAATTTCCTGCAGAATGTGATTATCAATTTATCAATTTCGTATTCAGGTAAAATTTACCTAGGACTGTGTTTACGTCACTAACAGAAAATCGGCCATTGCAGATTTCAAGATTTTTGTGAACAGTTTCTTAAATAGATTGTTCTTCAAATTTACCATCTGATGGAAGCAGTCCTGTTTTTTTCTTTTCATTTTAAAGAATATTAAACCCATTTCTGTAAATGTTAATATAGGATGGTGATTCAAGTATTGATGTTGGTTCTTTAAGGATATAAAATCATTGATACTCATTTTCATGTTTCTATTTTTTTATTTTATTTGTGCTTGCATTTTTAATTGCCTTGTCTAACACTTTCTTTGCGTCATTCAGATGAATATTATTCGAATAATTTGAAGGTACTCGTATTTTTCTAGTTGAATGGCTAAAGATTTTAAAAATATACATTAGGCGTCTGTTTTTTTCAGACGGGAAGTTTGAAATACTGTTTATTGTTTCGTATTTTTATTTTTTTCTTTTCCCTATCCAAGAAAAAAAAATAAAAGTAAAGAAAAGTTATTTTCGTCGTGATCAAATATTCATTGAAAGTGTAGAACGTTTTTCATGAAATGAATCTTACGCATTTTTGTCTGAGATTTATTTGTCATGAGAACCAACGAAGGATACCTAGTTACATAATTTACAAACATTCAAAACTAGGATTTTGTTTGTCGGAAATAAAAGTATTTGCTTACATGTGTCCGTCATTATCTTTCAGTCCCTATGAAATCAGATAACCCTTTTTATAGAAAATTGAGTAATGGGTAAATTTATTAGTACTGATTTACGAAGACTAATGAAAAAAATTAATTGGAAGTCTTGTTTTCCATTTCTCGCATGATGCGAATAACAGGATAGAAACATCAGATGAAAACTGGCACAAGCCTTTTACGTGCCTGTTTTATTGTTTTGACAATCCAAACAGTCACGCACAGGCGCAAACAATAAGAAGATTTAGCAGAAAATATTCGATATTTTGGCTACAAGAGCTGAAAATTTTCCTCCCGCCAACAGTTCAAGGCGCAAAATTTATTGTTGCCTAGAGTGTAAGAATATACCGAAAGAAAAGCCCACCTATGAATAAAATCAACGGTGATTTTCTGATTTATCTTTAATTTACCCCTTGATTTAAAGTGATTTCTTTATAGCGTAGTATGGATTTTCAAGATTTTGGAGACTCCGTCTTGTAACAAATGCAAATTAATGAAGAGAGTTGATTTTAAATGGTTTTTTAACGTAGTCGTCTTTTTAATTTGTCCGCAGATGTCAAAGCACCATCAACTAGCTCTTGCAATGGCTATGTTATCCCCACCAACGGTATTAAGTATCTACACAAGAAATTCAAGAAGATGGCCGCCATTCTGTCGGATGATAGTGCCACCTGTGTCGAGACAAATGACAAATCCGTTATTCACATATCAGCCTGTGGGCAGACGCCTTCGTGCCCGTCACATATTGCAACAACAATGATCCAGGATGTGCGTTTAACAGCGCCAGTTGTGTCCTCTCTATCTAGTCTTCCAGAATCCACATTGGTAGGTGCACCCTCTAGCATTCGAGTCGAGCACTCCTTTCCCCAGCACAACCACAATTGTGCCTCTCCCTCCACCATCGCCATTGCTGATCAGTTAGCTGTAAGTCAACTAAATCGTTTTACTACTGCCCAATTGAAATCAAATTCAACTGCCTTCCCAAGTGTTTTTTGCAATATGCAAACCTCAAGTGTGTCGTTGACAACAGTACCAACTTCAGCAACAGTAGGGGTTGCAGCTGTAGCACCGTTTATTGGTATACCACCTGTAGCAGCTTCAGCTGAAGCTGCCACTGCTGCTACCTCTGTGACAACAAGTGTCATCCAAACTTTGTCATCGTCGTTGCCATTTGTGACTGATGAAGAAGGTGGTGCTCCTACTGTCATCGGGCGACATGCCTGCCCCTACTGTAAATTAGTGTGCAATAAACCAAGTGTGCTGCAGAAACACATACGAGCTCACACCAATGAGCGGCCATTTCCATGTCAACCATGTGGCTTTGCTTTCAAGACTAGCAGCAATCTGTACAAACACAGACGGTCGCGTTCTCATTCGCTGAAGCTGGAGGAGGTTGGCGTCGATGGGAAAGTTACTACAACAAATTCAGCACCAATGATGGGCGTATTTGGTGGCAGCAACAGTAATAGCAGTAGCCGATGCAGCAGTAGTGTCATTGGTGATGAGGAGTTGTCAATGTGTGATGATGAAGATGATTCGCAAACATCATCACGTGATGCGGACGCCAGTAGTGAGAGTGAAAGTGGTGGTAGCAGTTGTGGCGGTGGTGGCAATAATGGCAAAATAGCCCAAGCAAAAAATTCAATTTATAAGCCGAAATTCCACAAAGCTGCCATCTATATACAAAATAATCTTACGTCTGTCACCACTCCAGTCACTGCTACCGCTACTTCTTTGTTGTCTTCCACCTCTAGTGATCAGCTTATGAATATGAGCTCTTTAAATAAACTCGGTTTGCAACTGAAGATACCAGCTACGAATGGCATACAATTAGGTAGTCGATCACTGCCATCGACTCCATCACCATTTAGTGGTTCGTCGCCCAGTCCTGAATTCCTGCATCGACATATCAGCAAACTGATTAGTGAGAACCAGGCAATTGTCGAAACAACTGATCCTTTTTGGTCGAAAAAATTCTACAGTCGTACCAACAAGGAGAGTGGTTTATCAGCGGTAGTAGCAACCCCTGTACCAACGTCTGTGGTTTCGTCATGTGCTAGTGTCGCTGAAACCTTGCTGAATTCTGCGCTTCCCAAAAAGAATGTAATGACGCCAGTAACAACAGTGTTGTCAATGCCCGCCACAATCGTAGCGACGGTGATTCCAAGCATTGTTGTAAGTGTTGATGAGAAACTGACAGTTGAATCGAAATTGGCGCACGCTTTACTACAGCCCAAGGTGTCAAAATTGGTTTCGATGAACAGTATGAGTGAGGTAGCAGAAGAGTCGCAACCATTGAATTTGACCATGTGCAAAGATATGGTGCAAAGCAAAAGTGCGGAACGCGTTGTTGAGATGCCAGCAGTTGATGAGGTCGTTGATGTAAAGCCAAATACCGAAGTGCCGCAAAAACTAGTTCAGGTAAGATTTTGTTCACATTATTTTCTGTAAATAACGACTTAGATTCCTTTTCTTGGTTAACTGGATGTTCTGATGAAAGTCATAGTAAAAAGTGTTATTGCAGAGTGATCCCCTTTTCCTTCTTCATATCGTTCATCTTATAACATACATGCTCAATTAAAAAAAAAAATATCGTTTGTGGCAACAGCCAGCTGATCTCACGAATTCTCTGCAAAGAGCTTAATCTGAATCAAACTAAAGCTAATGATTCGCATTACGTTTTGTGAATTACGTTTTCTCTTCGACTCACATATGTCGTGGCAGACTTTCAGCTTTTGCGGGAATTCTTCTATGTACTGTAATCTTTATCCCTTCTCCTATGCCCTGAATTCTTTATTCCGTCGTCATTGTTCAGGACCATCTGGGTTGGTATTTTTCGCCGCTTGATAGTATTGAGGTTCCGTTTGAGGAAGCATTACCTCCAATTCGGTGTAATTTTGGAGCTGATACGGTAATCTTAATTATTCTTCTATTTGAAGAATAATTTGAAAACTTCGTTTTTTCAACCATATTGGTAATCCATCGTCATTACTATATTATTTACAATTCTGTATAATGAATCGATGCTGATTCGATTTTCTGAGCCACAAAACTTAATATTCTATTTTTTTGACCGAGTGATTTTTGTTATTTATTTATTTATTTATTTCGTTTCGTTTTTGATCCGGTCAATTTTAATATTTTTGGGAAAATTTCATTTTAAAAACTATTCAGAAGTTAGTATAAAACATTTTTTTTAAAAATTTATCTTAAAATATATACGTTACTTTTTATTGTATAAGGTTGTAGAAGTTGATCTGTTGGAGTCTTATATTTTTAGTTTTTAAGCGCAAGGTTGCTGTTTAAGCTTTGGTTCTGAAAATAGTTGTGATGTATTTAAGTTATTTTGCTTATAGACATAAGTCTTACTGTGAGGCAAAGTTACAGAATTGCAAAACACCCGCTTCATTCGGCTTATCGTCTTCAGTATTTTTAATTATTTTTTCCTGAACTTTTCTTGAATACTTTTAAAAAAAAATTAAGTATCTCAATTTAAAAACGGAAATAAATTAAATTTTGTCTAAAATCTTTCATTGAAAGTGGAGAATTGAGAATTCTTATGAAATTTTCATCTTATTTAAAAACTTGTTCGAAAATAAATACACTAAATTTTTTAATTCGAAACAAATTTGTGTTTCTATAAATTGTTTAATTTACATCCAAATGTCATGGAGAAGTGATCTTAAAAGTGTAATCGTGCTACCAAAAGTCGTTATTCGGCTTCTGACGAGGACATAATTTGATCGTATTTTTTGTTTAGTAGAAAAATAAAATTTAAAGGATTACCTATTGATTCTGATGGTGTAGAGCAGAATGAAAGGTGGAAAATGTGAACTCATTAGAACAAAATTCAAGAAAAAATAAAAAATAAAAATAGAAACTGAAAGTGAATTATCGAAACACGTGCATTATTTTGTATTCATGGCTATATGTATATTAGCGTATTGAATTCATAGGTCTGTCTAATCCGTTGTGTGAAATTTTTACAGCAGAGAAATCCGGAATTATCGTGATTATTAAACGAATTTGAGTCCGATTTGTTGATTTAAATAAGATAATTTCATAGAAAAAATTAATTAAACTCGATGATTCATATTTTGATATTTTGGAGATATTTGCTCTAATTCTAAGTATCGGTTTTATATTCTTTGTGGCGAAATAGAAAATAGTCTGCTGATTTTTTACTTTGAAAATTCTATTTCCCAATTTTTAAATCATTGAAGGTCACTTTTAAAGTGAGAAGCTCGAGTTTCAATTATTGAATATAACGAGAAAAACCGACTAGATTTTTCGGGGTTTTTTCTTTATTTTTAAAATCAATTGCGTGATCTGATGTACTTTTTCAAGAAAAGTTGACTAGGGTCGAAGAGAAAAAATGTGGCGTCAGAGGTTATGTAAGCTGATGTTCCTAAAAACTTTTTGAAGAGGAGTTCTATCTTTTTTTTTTTTTTTTATTTAATACTGGTAAAATAATTTAGCGAGCAAAGCGACTGAAAAAAATTAAAGTGTTTTTGTGTTTTACAACATTCATATGGGTATATAACAGTTTTCCTCGTTGAGATGGCATTTTTATCGTCTTTATTCAAACATTTTGTGATTGAAAATTGTCAATATTACCCATCTCTTACTATAACACGTCGCCATTCTTTTAGCGAAGGGAGGGGTTCGAACATCGATTAGTTTCATTCCGTATTTTGACCAACGAAATGATGATAAATTATTTTGAAGTGGATAAATGTTCATGTGGCCTGCAATGCCACATAAAGTTGGTTAAGAGTTTAAAGCTGTTGCTCGCCCTTTTCCTTTTCACCGCTGCCAATCTCAACTACGACTACGGATGCCACCTGGTAGAATTCAGCAGTCCTATTATCGTTGGACCTGGAAACTGTCTGAAGGTCTCTCGTATCGGTTTCATATTATCTGAAACGGCCGACAGTTCTCCAGTTTTATAGATTCCTATTGGTTTGTGTTGAAATTTGATGTTTTCAGTTCTGATAACCAGCATGTACAAATGTATTGAAACTGCATTTCTCATTTTTAAAAACATATAGTGTTTTTTACTCATATCGGATCGGTTTGTATTTTTTCTGCAACCAAAAGGAAGAAGACGAAAAAAAAAGTGTAAAATTTTAGTCGATAAAATTTCACTGGCTTTGGCTACTTTGCTTATGTTCACTCGTGTTCGGACGAACTTACGTCAGAAATGAAAAAACTGACCTCGTATACTGTAACCGCAAAAACCTGCAAGAGCAGTTGTGGTTTTTAAAACTGCGTATTTTTTATCACTCGGCTTGTGTTTATTAACGAAGCGTACTTACTCTTCGATTCTAGGTAAAAATCGCAGAAATCAAAAAAGAGCCGGCCAGCAGCACCGTGAAATTCGTCCGACCTACCTCGTTACCGCTGAAACCTGGCTCATGTATGCCGAAAAAATTGTTACCGGGTTCGGTGTCCGTGCTGCCGCTCGTCAGTCCCGAAACGCCCAGACCCAATAAATCGTACGGGCAGCTGTACATCGGTGGTAACGCGTACACGTATTTGGGGCTGAAGTGCTCGACCAGGAGTACGTTCTGCACACTGCACAAGTCACAGCCCACGTACGTTCCTCTCAGTCCGGAGCACAATAAGATATCGATGTACTCCAACTGGAAGGTAATTTGTAATGCTTTTTGGCTGCGCCAGCGAACTTTCATTCCGCATAAACTATCTGTCTGGAGGTGTCGATTATTTGGATATGCATGGTCGCCAACGTGTATGCGCTCTAAAAAGTGCCAGATAGATGTCGATAATCGGTGTTTATCGTCTCGTCAAATGTATAAAAATATCCTCTGATTATCTGATATATTCCAAAATACGTACGACCTTCGAATCCTCGACCGTATACGCTTATCAGTGATGGACCGGGAATAGTCGCGCCAGAAGTGATGCAGACATTTTCTCCTTTGTAAATTTATGTACGTAGCCGAAAATTATTGGCGTGGGCCTATGATTTAATCGACAAATAATTCAAATCTAGATTCGAATCGTTCCCTCCCTTTCATAGGTACTTATTTTTATCGAAAGAATAGTTGAGTTATGCCGCTAAGTATTTGGTGGGAACTTTTGTAAATGATGAGGTTGATCAAAATTGTACTTTGAGGGTGTGTGCGAATTGTCCGTAATGAACAATTAGTGAAAAATATATCCGATATTTGTGTTACATTGATAAATTTGAAACGAACTTTTGTACGTCTGTGTTGTACTGATATACATCGGCGATAGTGTAGAAAGAAAGGGGTAAAAAATGAAGTGATGTTGGCGTCCGAAATGTTTCTTCCTTCAGTCATTTAGTGCTGGATACTCAGGTGAACACGAAAATCGGTGCTTTACTGCACATGTTCAGTTAGCCTTTTTGCGTCTATTTTTTTGATTTTGTTGTTATTGCGAATCTGTGACGGCGACGAAAACAGACGAAAAAAGAGCTGCTGCATATGTGCAGTTAACCTATGTCCATTGTATACGGCTTAGAATCATGGCACGTTTCGTTAACATTGGTGAGATAGGGCTGCTGGGTATCCAGTGCTAAATGATCGAAGGTTTTATCGCGCTATTTTCCCGGGGTGGTATTCTTGAAATTTTCAGTAAGTATGTTGCGGTTGCATAAAATCTGGCCGATGTAAGTTTTAATATTGACTTCTATTGATCTCGTATTAAGTATTTGGTTTAAAATAATCGACATCTTTAGTTTTGTCGTGTCTCATCTCTTATCGCGTCTGTGGATGCCTTACGCGTGTGGTTGTGCGTTTTAGGTGCGTTCGGAGGTTGATCCGTATTTGCGTAGCGTGCCACCGACCAAAGCAATGGCCTGTTACGATTCACGTCAACGTTATTCGCCCTACACGATGGTGTGCGGAAAAACCAAAGACGCTGTTACCCACTCGTCGCATTGGCTTCTTAGAACGAAAACGTCGGCGGCGTTGACTGAGTGTGGCGAGTCTAAAGTCAGCAAAGGTATTGAAGATACGGATAATCGAACTCAGGTAACAATAATTCTCCTGTTGCCTCGTTTCGAAATAAATGGTGCTGGTTTGTGTTGTCTGCTTGTAAAATGTGTTGATGGTAGGTACGATGAACTCTGACGGATTCGAATTTCGATAACATCATTTCTGATTCAGTTCGAGATAATTTCTCGTTTGCTTTTTGTAATTGTTTTAGCATAAAAAAAAAAATTCGACCTCTTCTCTGTAATTGGTGGCCATATATGCTTTAAATGAAAATTCTTTGCGCCAATGTCATTATTTCTCTTTAGTGTTTTGGCATCGTAGCGATCAAATTCTTTTTCTTTTTTTCACCTTGCTTCCTTGGGTGTTTACGACACGAATAACGTGTTTAGACTGTCTAATCCACGAAAATTGACACGAAAAAGTGTAACGAAAAAACCGATCATTCACTGTAGAGTGTGCAGTTGCTGAGTTCAGAACCGGAAGAAGCTGTTGGACTTGAAATGAAGTTTTCCGGTGAGATGTGAGAAGGGAGCGAAACTACCAGTCCTCCGCTGCCAGAACCTAAGGTGGTAGGGTAGCCTGAGAGTGCTTCTGGCAAAACGCAAAGGAGTTTAGGAAAGCAGGAGGAAAGCTGGGTCGGATCCTCTGGTTAGACTCCGAGTCAAGAATGCCGGCACAGAATATGCATTCTACAAAAACCATTTCAGTGTTGTTCGATTTCTTGCTGTATTAATACAATGTTGCTAGTTAATTTGATTTATGTGATTTTTCTGAGAATGGCTGAAGCTGTCGAGAAAAATTAAAATATTTTTACGTAGTAATCCACGTTTTTGGAAAATCTCTGAGAGAGTTGAGCAACTAAAGCGGTTTATCCCCCAGCCCCTGTCCAGTTCCACCTGTGTGATTTGATTAAAAATTCCCATTCACGAACTTCGGTAAAACAACTTTTCATCCGTAGAAAATACAAATTTTCCAAATTTCACTGCAGTTTTTTTCTCACGGTATTTTCCCCCTTTAATTTTCATCCTCATGATTTGTTTTCTATCTCACTACCTATATCTAAGCGCAATTTTCCCGATTCGGTAGAAGTGTGTAACTTTGATCTTTGTGTTTCTTAGACCTGCGAAAATGTTGAAAGATCGTCAAAGAAGAGAAGTTTTTTCCTCCCTTTGAATAAAAACACTAGTTTTCTATGTAAAACAAATAGAAAAGGTGTGTTATTTTTTGTATTTTTACGTTTCGTAATGTCTTGTATCGGTTTTTCTTCGTTGTCAAGCTAAAATGCGTTGCTTAAGTTTCAAAAGTTATTTGTTCAGCTCAAATCGTATCACCACAAACATAATTTTTTTACCGAGTGGCCTTGCTTTTTTTCTGCTATCTGCTTGGTGATTATCACCTAGAACCGGTTTCCCTTCACTCGTTCGCAATTTGCTTCTGTGCAACCATACTCGAACTAAAAACTCGAAAATCAAAATTTTCTCCTTGCGTTATTTTCCTTAGTAAATTATCCCTCCTTTTGCCATTCATTATTTATGTATTTAACTTCGTAACTATGAAAATTTTGACTTTTCTCTAATATCAGTTACTGAAATATCGGTCCCAAAAAATGTGGGTGAATTATGTTAACACTAACATTAATTTCATTATTATTCTTCAATTTTTGAAATTTGTGATATTGAACTGTATAGAGAAGAAAAAATTCAAGGTCTTATCTTTCGTATAATTTATCCTTTCACTTGTCGACTTGTCAACCTGTCGTAGACGAACAAAAATTTCGATCATTCGATATCGTTTTGGATTATAAATTTTCTTTATCAGAAGTATTCATAATCCTTGTAATATGTTATCGTAAGAGTCATTAGTCACAGCTTTGTAGTGTTTACATAAACTCAACTTTTCACCCACCGATACAATATTCCGTTATTTAATTATGAAATTCTTGGTGACTTGAAACATAAGGTGCAAGAAGGAGGCAATGAATTTTGTTGAAATTTCTATGGTAAAAGATCGAATTTTCATTGATTCAAACAAATGAGCCAATTTATTTCGTATGTCATGTTCGCTAGTTTCTAAACACTTGCTATTATTTTAATTAACGCGTCATTAAATGTAATATTTTAGGAACACCAAATAGATGAGCGTCGAAATGTCGTAGAAACGCAAGAAGGAATCAATGATGATGACGAAGATGATGAAGACAACGAAAATTTCCAAAATGGTAAAGAAAACCTTATTTTTTATTAGGTTTCCTAGTGTTTTAGTACTAGAACTTGAAGAAAAATTTTAGTCAACCAGTTCTCATTTAGAAAAGATTTGTTAAAACTGGTTCATAATTTTAACACCATTCACACCCAGCTCAATATGATAGCTATGTGCTCGAATTTTTCGTAATAATCCCTAATTATTAATTTTTTAAGAGCCAGCCCCTCTACACGCGATTTTTGTGGATGGGTTTACCATTTAAATAGTCTCTAAAAATTTCAAATTAATGTGAGTAACTATTTCTGTCTCTGTCAGTTCTGCAATGTATGAATTGTTATTCAAGAAGAAAATTTTAATGGCGATTCTATTGGGTAAAATTCATGTTCGAGTGTAATTACATTAAACGAAGAAGTGTCGTGTATAGGCTTCTTTATAACGGATAATAGTTATTTAATTTTTGACAAGTGGAAAATACGTCATACAGACGATGTTTTTGCGTTAGAAAACAGAAAATTGCAGGCCAGCAATATGTAAGAAACAACAGGGGTGGAAAACAATAGTTTTCCGCACCTGTGTGGTTAACAAATTTTTCCTACAATTAAATAATAATTTTTCTTTAAACGTAATTACGAAGCCAACAGTTATTGAAGTCTAAAATTAAAATATAAAATAGTATACGCAACAGGATTGGATAGTATGGGTTACCTTAGGCAATTACTTCACTTGGCTTCGCCTCGCTCCACAAATTTCGCGCTCATTAATCGCATACTTTCCACTCCTTTCGCGTAATCTACTATTACCTAATTTGTCAACTGTTCTCAGAAGATTTCAAGAAAGAGTAATAATTTTTAAATATGAGTTTTAAAGTAGGTAATAATTCTGATATACAAGTTTTTACAAGTCAGCCCTCATAAGAAGACGTGCAACTAAAGAACTTCAATCAATTACGGAAGTGAAATTATATATATTACATTGTCTTTGATTGGGAGTAAGCCCAACAGAAATGGAAGAAAATATCTACAGCCTGTTGCTCTTCCAATGCACGCATAAAAATTTTCAAATCAGAGTTGTAGTGAAAAAGAGGATTGTATTTCAAGCTTACCATTTCGTTAGTTAACTCTTCAATGTATCACATTCATAACTTGTGTGGTAATAATTAAAAACTGTTCGGAGACCATTGAAAAAATGGGTATGGCTTGAGTATTGGTGTGTATTGCGTCCTGATTGCTTAAGAAGACACTGGTAACGATAGTTTCTATTCGGAAAATTCCTAACTTCCTCTTCCGTGAATATTCCTCATTTAGTACTTGTACTATCGAGGGAAATTGAATAATTTGCTTATCATCATGATTATAATGGATGGCGTTTATTCATGTGTTATTGTGAAAATTAATTATTTGCATTAATTGTTGATTTTTACAGATGATCCAAAAAGTCAGTTGGAGAGAGAAGTTGCTAAATCGTTATTATCTTTGTCGAAAATGTCTCACCAATCGGTTTCGGAAGGATATGCAAATGCTGGCCTTGTGCCGTTGAATGCTCGTCCGAATACGTATCCTTACAACTTTTCAGCCGTGTCTCCTTTGTCTTCCAAACCACACACCCCCACATTAACATCGATTAGCGAACAAAAAGAACGAGAATCGGTAAGCTCCTCCGCCCACCTCACGTTTTTAGACGCTTGATTTCTCATATTCATGTATTCATATTCTGTTTTAGGTTTCCAAAAATACGCGTTTAGCACGAGAGTTGCAAAACTGTCTACCGTCGAGTAATTCGGTAAGACAAAAAGGCGAATCAGTGGTGGGCCGTTATTACTTTGTTTCGCCGGCCGATAAAGAAGTCAAGGCAGTGATGACCACTACCAACTCATCTGATCTCCCAGAATCCGTTAACAAGGGTTCTACTGTAACTTCAGTCTTCCCCATTAAACCTATTGATCTCAGTAGTAAAACTATGCCAGGTTGGTATTTTATACATGTTACAGCCATTTTGTATTAAGACACTACCGCATAGTCTGATATTCTGAAACGGTCTCTGTAATATTTCCCCTTGTGTTGAAATTTTTTCTACCCTAAAATTTACTTTGAAAATTTATTAAAATGAAAGGTGACTCTAAATTAAAACTTCGAAAATTTCCTCGATTTATTCTCATCTCGCAGTTTTAATTTGTGATGTCCCTTTAAAGCGCATGGGCTACTTAACAATATCCTCACATTGCTCCTTATTATCCTCGATCTTAATTTATATTATTATTTATATGCTTTTGATGATCCTTAATAGATAGTTATGCGTTTGCTTTTACATCATTTTATCTACGAACTATAAACATTGATACTCTTCTCGATTAGAGTTCATGTTTTGTACACCAGTAGTTTAGGCCATTGACTTCAACATATCAAAACAAGAACTTTAATCCTGGAAAATATCATACTTTATTAATTTTAATTTTTGTTCTTAAAAAAAAATAGAAAAAGAAAAAACAGAAGTCTCATAAATAAACGAATGAGTTCGACAGGGAGAACTTTTTTAAAATTATACCCATGTCATTAGTCTGTGTACTTCTTAAAAATGTGGTAAGCAATCGTGTAATATGCATATGTTTTGGAATGATTTTAATAGTCTTGGTTCTGTTAAAATATTAAATAATAGCAACCAGTTTTCCTTCTTTCCGCTGAAACCGTTAATTATTGACCAACTATTAATCCGGGAAAAATGATCCTCGTGGTATCATATAATAATCCCCTAAGTCTTGACCAGATGTGGTGGGGTTCTTCATCCCATAAGGGTCAGGGATAGTCCTTTGAATTAATTTTATGAGGAGTATTTTTGATGTCAAGTGATAATGTCTTAAATTTTTCTTTATTCGTATGTCCAAGTAAAACCAACTCATGAACTCCGGAATTGGAGAAGGTTCTATTTGAATCGTTATCGACTAATCTTCGAGAAAAAAATTGGTTCTTAAATCAATTTTACATTTCTCATATTTTTTGTATTCTCAGTATAAAAGTGTGTAAATGAACTAATATGGAATTTGTTGTTGCGACGTTGAATGAATAACTTCACGATGATATTACAAAATTTCGTCGTTTCCTTGTTGCTATGTCAGAATTGCTTTCAAGACTTTTTAGTGTCACAAAGTTTTGAAAGTATACCATTTTTCTATGAGTAAACTGAAACCAACCATGTGCTAAACTTATTAGATCGTAATGAAAGAAATGTCTGCGAGAATCGCCGAAAATTAAATGGTCATTGTTCATTTTCATTGACTTCCAATTAAAGATTTTATTTTAAAATGAGTTGTTTCTCGTAGTTTCACTTGCATAGTGTCTAATAATGTTTTGATCCCTTTTTTGTGGAGCCAACTTTGACTATATATTACTACGTATGGACTTTTGGACAAGATAAACAGCGTGAAACAAAGACCGGCGGTACGGGGAAAGGAAAGAATATGCAGAAAAGGGCGATGCTCCATACAAATCATCAACGAGCGAAACCGTTAGAAAGAGAGAAAAACCGGTTTTGGTATTAGCTTCCTCTTTCTAATGTTTGTTGAAATAACCCTTTCCTGCATATTTTTTCCTTTCCCCATACCTCCTGTGTTTGTTTCATTTTTGTTATTCCTCCAACTGTTGTTTGAGTTAAAGGGAGCCAAATAAAACCCGATGGAAAAACACGTAACAAAGTGAGACGGAGAGAATCATATCCACCTTACTAACCAATAGTCGTCAGACGATGAAAAAAGAGAAGAGGAGAAGTTTTTTTTTTCAGTTATCCTTTTTACTCCTTTATGTTTGATTCAAGAAATTTTTTGTCACGGATGGTAAAAATGAGTAATTTTGCCCCAAGCGGGCTGCGGACTTCCTTGATAGTAATAAACCTTTCTTGGAATAACAAAAATTTTTCTGGAAAGTCTCAAGCTAATCCTTTCAATGGTTCTGGCGTGATAGTGTTTCCAACCGTTTTTAGTCTATAGTATTTTATAATATGTAGAGAAAAAGATAGAGATATGTAGATATAGAGATACGTTCATTCATTCATAAAAAAAATTGGATTTTGTGCTCATATTGTGGAAGTTTCAATTCTGTGTAGTATTCGTTATGAAATATTTCAATTCTTATGCATTAGAATTCGATAAAGTTGTCTGTGGTCTGAATTAAGAAACCTGTCTTATCTTGAGTACTTGAAACTTCGTACTGGCGCGATTTCCTCTGCATTTATTTTCATCCCATGCTTCTCATTTTTTTCGCTCTATTTGTTTTTAAATTATGCGTTTGTCAATGAAATGCGGCAGTCAAAGTTTTCCTTGTCTGTGCTCAGTGACGCCCCGAAAGAATTTTTCGAGGTGGACGAATGTGTTTCAATTTGCCAAAAAAAAAGGCCATAGCTTACGTTTATACGGATCGGAATGATAACCTCCTATTTGTTTTGAAGTAGGTTAAACATATTCGAATCTGTTGACTGCTCTCAAAATTTACCCATTTGACGACTGATTTTTTGGCTGGGGGTGACTCACCCACCGGGTTGGGATGTCCCTGTCGGTGCTTCTTTTGTTTTTGATGTTTACCGTAACTGTTAAGAGCTCTACTCGGCCTCATTTTCCCTTTGAGTAGACCCAATAAAGAATGAAATTTCTTATTTTGGGCCCAACAGATAGACGAGTACTATGGACCACAAAATCCAACAACACCTTCGACGACGTTTGCTACGCGGCCACGACTAGCATTTCGGAAATATTGACCCCTGTTTCGGAACCCGTGCTGCTGGCCTCCATTTGCTCAACTATTGATCGTTTGCCACCGGCGCCGGCCTCCACCGCCAGCAACACAGCCGACGGCTCCTCGGTAATGCTTCAAACGTACCTGAAAGAACGCGCTGTTCAAGATCTCAAAATCAAACAGCAGTACCAGTCGCCACATATCAAAATGGATCAGCGCGACTTTGACATGAAGTACAACGCGTACAACGAGGCGTTCCATATGGGCGCCTCCGACAGCAGTAAGCCTCTGGAGGATCGTACTACACCTAGCCCTAAACGCAAAAATCATTTCACGTTCGACAGCGAGCCGAAGGAAAAAATGTTCGTGAAAATGGATCGCGTCGTTGGTGGTGGAGGTGGCAATAATGATGTAGACTCGAAAGAGAACTACGTCGTTTCCGGCGGCGGTAACGGCGGCGCCGGCGCCGTTACCGACGCGGAAAAGAACAACGATTGTTCAGCGTCTGTGATCATATTGGTTGGTAGTTCGAACGCGGGCTCGACTACGCCATCCAAACGTTTAAAGGCAGAATTCATATCACCGTCTAATGGACCGTTACCGAAGTATGCAAGGTACGTATATTTGTGTTAAGTAAGTTTTTTCGTCGCTTTGATTATCGTCCCATCAATTTCGGTGATGGAGGTGACAATTCATTGTCGATTAAGGACTTAACTAGTGCTGAAAATGGAAAAGACACGGTATTTTGGGGGAGCACTTGAATCATATGTGAATCGAGAGTACCTATAAATTCGTTTCTGCTCGGCAGAATTGTGGCCAACATTTTAAAATGTGCTCGCACTAATTTTTATTCGTTTTCGTATTAATATCGTGTAGAATTTTATTGTTTTGAGTGCTAATTGGGAGTCAAATGGCACATGTTTAATACGGTTTGGTATGAATCAACTTCAAATTTAGGGAAGTGCTGAGGAACAATTGCAACTAGGTCTTCATCGCAAAAAAAGATTGAAGTTCCTACTTGTAGAATAGCAAACTGTGTTGAAGTGTCTCTAAAATTACTTCAATAATGTACGAAATGAAATGAACAAGCTAAAACTGCCCATAAATATGTTTTTCATTCATTGAATTTAGTCGCAAATCAAAAGCAAAACTTTTGAAACCCCTAAATTTGCGCGCTATAGAAATTCCGATCAGAGATTTTGCATGAAATATTTTACAAAAATTCCGTTTGAAGTCTCTGTATTATAACAAACACATAAAATGGATTTATGGAAAAGAAAATTGACCAAATTTTATGAAAATTACATCGATTTTCATCATATTTTGATGGTATTCTTCTCTACTTTCCTATTGTTTGTCAAAAGTTTGTGAAAATAATGGTATCGAATTTTTTGTTGATTGAGGGAAGGATCTTGACCAGATATTAGATTGGAGGTCTTGGCCTTCACAAACCTAAATCTGGCTTTGCTTAAATGTGTTTGAAGTGTTGGAAAAGGGAAATATTTCTGATAAGATGTCTTAGGGAGCCCGAAACCTCTGAAATGCATCACTGTCATTATTTTTGAATTCGAAGTGTGCATAAAGTTTACTGAAGAGGACTGTCATGTAGTATGAAGTAGTATCTAAGTAATTTGAGGAGTGCGCCTGTTGGTTTTTCTTCTGAACTACGAACCAACCCAATTTGAATGTATCGTGTTTTGTGGCCTATTATTGGGTGAAGATTTTTGTTTGTCGGTATGTCCTATTGCACCAATACTCATTGTTCAGGAAAATTAATTTAACAAAACCACATTTAACTCTATACATTGGTGCTTGGAAAAATGATGAACTTTCTGGAAAAAAAAGTCATTTATTCTAAATTTTTACCCTGACAAAAGTAGCATCACTTGGGAAAGGCATTTTTTTCTGGAATACAAAAATTTGGTTTAAATATTTATCTGCTGAGGAAAATAAAGTCTGAATTTTCCATGATTTTCTATTTGAAAGTTACTTAACTTGCAATTTTGGCAAAATAAAGTATTTTTTTCTCTTTTTTTCTAGTTATACTTTTATACTTAATGTAACTTTTTTCTGATAATTCCATCTTTTTCTCCATATCGCTGAATTCAAAAAATAAGTACCTTAAGGCCGAATACAAGAATGATACTTAGGTAACAATCATTTCATCAGAATTACACTTATTGAAATATATTTATGTACATGTTTATGTACGTGTATGTATATTATTGATAATGGAAATTTATAATAGTAAAAATGTAAGAATTACTCAAGAATTAGTTCTTGTATTCGGGCCTTAAAAATAGATGAGAATCTTTTTTTTTTTATTTTACAATTTTTTTTTGCATTAAACCAATATGATGTTAATGTTTTTTTGAGATTCTAAGTGCAAATTCCATTCAGGTTTTCCGTTGAACTTCTTTTAACATTCTTATTTGTTGAGATGCCTATTAGTGCTTGCCTCATTACTTCTAGTTCACCTTCATCCCAGCTTGTCCTATATTTTTTTTAAAGTACAAAATTTAAATTTTACATTAAGTTGGTAACATTTTCAGCTTCCAATGGCTAAAATGGAAGCACTTTGGAGATTCCAACCAAATTTTGATTTTTTTTTTTTTCGTTGCATGTGTTTTGGAGATTTGTGTTTGAATTTCAAATTAACTTTCCCCATTTTGAGAAATGAGGACTTGGCCGGAATTTTCGTCCTTTTTGTATTAATGTAATTTTTTGCAGTCCAAAGAAGTTGAGTCAACTTTGTCGGTAAACACTATTCATTAATCACAAAAAAGTAGTTTCGAGCCAACTTAACCCTCAATTTTTATCCTTGAAGAATGTGAAGTAATTTGAACATTCTTTTCTCCATTCGTTCAGAAATTTATTTAACCTGACCTTTTATTTTGATGTATTTTATAAATTCAAGAATTTTGCCGAAGCAGTAATAATTATATTCAGTTAGTTGAGATCTATTTGATAAAAAATTTCGGTTTATCTACCTGAAAATGAATAAACAATTAACCATAACCGTTGCATTGCGTATTCTTGCACCCAGTCTCGTTCGTTTAACTCGGATTTCATGCGAGCAGTGTTACGTGGTTTTTTTTTTTACTCAGTTTTTTTCAAACAAATGGACTGTTATCTGAAACGAGTCGTGAGATTTGCAAAGTAAATTAACCTTACTCTCACGTGTAAACGCTCTCCTTAAGAACGATTTACGTGGATAACTCTTCGCGGTCTGTGTTTGCGTATGAATGTACCAATGTTTTGTAAACGTTTACATTTTACGCCATTGTTTCAGAGAACACGGTATCAGGTGTCAAAATTGTATCTAAGAAGTAAAAAGTACGAATCATTGACAGTGTGCTTCATTTCGATTCTGCTTATTTAGATTTAATGATGGCGTCGTTAATTTCCAATTTTCAGCATATTTTAGTCCACATAAACTACCTTGGCCATTTCAGTTTTTTTATTCCGAAATTTTCGTTGGTTGAGGATCGATTGTTCGAGTATTTAATAATTGAAGAGCTCGTCGGGAAAAATGAATTTTAGTTAGTTTGCGTGACGTAAACTGAGTAAATATTTATTTTAGAAATTATCTTCCTCGTGTGATTCATGAAAAGTACCTAATTGAAATCAGGGCTCAGAAGTTGGCTTCGTTCTGGTTTTGTTGTTTTCCTTTTGACATTGATTGTCGTGAATTTTTTTACACAGCGTCACCACTATTTTTCTTATGACTCGTTTCTTCGATAGTGCCCTGCAACGGATAGACCGATTGGAATTTTATGTCTTTCTTGTGTTGTAAATTTTCTCGTCCAAGAAATTAGAATGGTTTCCTACTTTTTGCAAAATTACGTGTACCTATCACAAAATATGTAAATTCTAGTTGTACAATACGATTACTTCGTATCAATGGTAAATTTAGGTCGAAGCTTATGTAGAGTGCAGATCATATAGCTTAGCCTTTGGCCTTTTTCAAAATGTTTTTGCTTCCATTATCTTCTTGTCCACAGCTATGCTTTAAGGTTTCAGCACACCGGTGTGCAGGAGGCCTAATGATTTCGGTATTCCTTCTCAAGTAGTCCTTTTTTATTACGTGAAAAATTGATACTAATTGAGTTACTGTTTGGTTTCTTCAACAATACATGAAAAAGACTGAAAATGTCTGTTATGGATGAAGGTAGGAACAAATGAAAATATTAGTTTATTGCAGACGTTTTTTGAAGGACGGTGTATGGTAGTTACGATAAATAAATGATATCATTTATTTTTGAAGCTGTCGATTCCTGTTACAAGTTAACCGGATTAAATATACATGCCGAGACCAAAACCAAAAAGCTGACAAGCTACAGAATTTGCCCTCATAGTTACGTTGTACAACCAGTTCAATACGTGCAACAAAAAGTATCTCTGAAACAAAAATTGAATTCTTGTCGAATGTTTGCTTTTATTCCATACTTCGGTGTCTTGCATTGTTAGAAAAGTATGGAAAAATTACGTCAGTTTGTACAGTATATTTTCTCTGCTCAAATCTATTCCTTTCTTCAAAAATAAAGGTCAAGTGGTTTTTTTTTTTTTTTTTTCTCGAAATTCAAAATTTTTGGATCTTATTTTGATTTTTGGTGCGAATTCTTACATTTCTACTGTAGTGAGGCTATAATTTTATTCTATAATTTTGTTCCCGGCTCATTGAATATTATTATTTTTGAAAATAGGAAACTAAGTACCAGTTTTTGATACTGAGGCCTATCGTCATCCTTATATTTATCATGGATATGGTTTATGTAGG
The DNA here is from genome assembly GCA_011428145.1 of Ericerus pela. NCBI lineage: Eukaryota > Metazoa > Arthropoda > Insecta > Hemiptera > Coccidae > Ericerus > Ericerus pela. Next base: position 482,045 of record WOFM01000432.1, read on the forward strand.
TTCTGTGAGCGTACATAAGTACTTGGAAATTATGATGTACGTTTGCTGCAAGTATATCACTTTTTTTTGCTTTTAGAAAAATGTCTGTACTGTTTTTATTTATCGCGTTATTATCGATTCACGTCCTCTCTGTACTCCAAAAGCTCCTCGATCCAATATTCATCGTTTAAACTTTTACCATAAATTGTGCCATTGAGATACGACGTAGTTATGCTTGTCTAATATCTACCATTTTGAAGCGGATTCTCTCTGTTATTTTAACGTCACAAAATACATGAAAATTCACGTGGCCTACTTTTTGAGTTGAATTTTGATACTCGGCGAAAATCAGTGCATTAAAATCCTCCACAATGTTTGAACCGGATATACCTACTGACATCTGGATAGTAGCCTGATTTGACAGTTAATGACTTGCGTTATTTATTTTGATTCGTTTAGGTTAATTTAATCATTTCGTTATTTTAATTTTTTGCAGTGTTCTAGAAGATGGTCGCAGTAAATGCGTCGTGTGCAATAAAATTTTCAATAAACCGAGTCAGTTACGTTTACATGTGAATATTCATTACTTTGAACAGCCATTCCGTTGTCAACCTTGTGCTGTATCATTTCGTACCAAAGGTCATCTGCAAAAGCATTTAGGTTCTAATTCGCATCTCAATAAGGTAGGCACACACATGCATAATTATATACTGCACTAATACTTGGACTCGCGTATGCACGTTACAGGAAATGAAATCTGAATGTATCACCTTTTTTTTGTGTTTTAATTTAGTTTTAGTTGCATTATTGTTCTTTTCGCCTTCTTCTTTTCTTTTTCTCATTTCCTTCTTTCTTTCTTCTTTTCTTTTCCCATTAGGTCAGCATGAATTCGACGGTTGGCGGGCAAACGTCTACGAACAATCCTAGACCATTCAAGTGCGATGATTGTAGCGTCGGCTTCCGAATTCACGGTCATTTAGCCAAGCATTTACGATCGAAAATGCATATAATGAAACTGGAGTGCTTGGGAAAATTACCGTTTGGCACGTACGCCGAAATGGAACGATGCGGCGTGAATATGAACGATATCGATACGACCGATTGCGAAAATTCACTAGAAAGTTTGCAGGTACGGGGATAAATATTTGTTTTTATTAATTTTTTACTCATTCAGTTCAGCGTGGATGATTGAGAGTTCAGTGCGAAGTGAATGCTACTACGATCCGTACATTTAATCTTAGTCTGCAGATATTTCTTGATTTTGTGAGCATACTGCGAAAAATAAGTAAATTGTTGTTGTGCTGTATCCAGGAATTTGTCAAGCGAATAGTTTTGGTCCAAAATTTAAAAAATTATTTATGTTGTTTTTTTGAGGTCTGTATTTTTCCAATTTTTTTCACTCTCTTTTATTTTTTTTCAGAGTTCTCTCCCTCGTTCAGCATTATGTCTGACATTTTTGATTTTTAATGTAGTGTGTATTTAATTTTTAAAGAGTGGGTACGCCCAACAAAAATTTGGGCATCCCGAAAAGTGTATAGCAGATTTCATTTGATTATTTGAAAACTGTAATAATCGAAAAAAACGATTGAAGATTGGAGAGTTTATACAATATTAACGAAAGATTATTAAAGGTCAAATAACAGAATACTGAACGGTGTTCACATCCGATATTTTGCTGTGAAATTGGCACCCTCCAACTCACGTCAGTAGAATGACTATCACTATACTCAGAACCGAGATGTGAAGGAATATTCCTCGAAACATTTTAGTTTCGTCTACGCGAGATCTGTTGATATCTGTGATATATGTTAAGGAAAAAAAATTCATATATAATGCGTGAAAATCCATAATTTTGTGAAAACTTCTAAAATGTCTGAACATCTTCATTTGAATAGGGTGGAAGTCTGTCCCAAACCAAACAAAATGAAAGAATTGAAGAGCTGCATTCAAAAACGTTCTTTGTTCTAAATCATTTAATATAGGAAATTGAGAATAACATTCGCACTAAGCAGTATGTCTTACGTTTCGCTTTTTTGAATGGCTACACTGAAGGGTCTTTAGTAAATTCTTCAAATATCCTAATTTCATACATCTTCATTCAAGTGGTAGTACCAATAATAGGTGCTGAAGTGGTGGACTAAGCACGTTTTGACCTAAAAACATCGCAGGTAAATTTTAAAAAATGAGATTTCGGAGAAGAATGGTGGTGCAAATGTTTGAACAATTAAAGAACTCACAAGGTAAAACTATCTACCAATCATACTCGCAAAAAACAGAGTGATAAAGAAATATTTTAAAGCCTATTTCCGTACTTTAATAAAAACAAGTGCAAATTTAAGTTTTTTATCATAAAGAATCTTTTTAACCCCTCTGATGAACACAAAAAAAATCTTTTTTTTTTCAAACAAAAGAGAATGTATTAAAGTAACCCTTCGGGATGAGCCATCCACACGGTTAGGATGTTTCATGTCATCGTGTGCATTTACTGTGATGGGTAGTTTTTTATAAAAGCGTTTCTCTTCAGTGCTCACTTTAAGAGTTTGATTAGGTCTTGAATGTCACGAAATTAAGTCTAGATACATGGGATTGTCTTGGTAGAAGCGGCGCCTTACACCCACGTAGTTTCACGTTCTTCTTTATAATGTTGTACTGAGTGATGCGAAGTCCACTGTAATTACTTGCAACTACGATTGTTGGTGAATTTTTTAATTTACACATTTTTGTTTTATGTACTTTTCATTTTTGGATGGTTAAAAGTAAACTTTAAAATCAGTGGAGAAAATACGTAACTTATCATGCTGGCGCAGAATGTCATGGTATTCGTTAAAATTTCTTCTCTCTATCGTATACTCTTCTAGATTCTGCCAAAGACATGATCCGGAGGCAAGTGGCTATGCCCTTGGGCTAGAAATGTGTACTGTACTTCACAAAATTTATAATTGGAAGAGTTAACTTGTTGCAATACTGCATCTATCATTGCTTGATTTTTATTTTTCCCTGCACAGGAGTGAGAGAAAATACGAAGCTGTTCATATTTATACTTCATTACTTTTTTCTGAATCCTAAGTAAGAAATTTCTTAGGATTGACGTAATTTCATTGGTTCCATAGCCACACTCACTTTCTAACCACGTATATAAGTACGCATTTTGCTTATCTTGAATTTGCTTGTGGTTATGAACCACTATTCCCAAATTGTACAATCATAACTGCTGTTTGTATAAGGTCTCAGGTATATTTGTCCGTGGCGATGGCATTGTCTGCTGTAAATCCAAAATAATAATGAGTGTACCTCTTGCTGCTTGCGTCTCTTTTTAACAAGGTATGAAAGCATTTTACTTATAATTTATGGAGCTTTAATCATGTTTCTGCCTCCGGATGATCTGCTTCTATTGCTGTATGCAACTCAACATACAACACCTTACATGTAGAGCATTGTAGAGCACATACATCGATCCGTGGCAGCTTAAATTTGAGGTTAAATTTCTCATAAAAGATATCCTAAAATTTTGTTTGTTTCAGAATTTGTAAATTTTGTGCCTGTCTTTGAGAGAGCCACATTCGATAAACTTAGCTAGGTTAAGATCGTAGGAGAGGTACTGCCTACATGGAGTCTTACTTCTATCATAATAGCTTTCTGCAATTGTCTGTGCTCAAATAAAAGCAATGATCGAATCATTACAATTACGTTGTTCTTGAGACTTTCATAAAGCACCTTTCTTCTTAGGTTTTGCTTCCCCTGTAATATGGAAATATTTAGCGATAAAATTTGACTGTCTGTGTGCTGAAAAGGTGGAATATAAAAATGGAAACGGATTAACAACATGGTATTCTTACAGGTTTTCCCCATAAAACTGCTATTATACAAAACTACGAAACTTACGGACGCCTGTAATTCTGCTAAAAGCTTTTGCGCAAACTTTTGTTAATGATCCATCCTTTTTTCGTACCAGATATTGTATATTGACCCGACTGGCTCCGAAGAAATTCTCTTTACGACCTCTCTTCCATTTAGTCAAATACTTGTCAGAAATTTCAACATTGAAGAATTTTGTTTTGCTATATCGGATGGATGATGCACAAGCTTCTTGAATTCTACAAAATACAAAATGAGAATAATTATTTTCGTAATACTTCAAGATTGTTTTATTATTCTTCCAGTAATACAGGAGGCTGAAACTTTGAGTATAAAATTATAACATAGATAAGAATTTCTTCTTGTTCTCCCTTGTTAATATAGTTGTACTTTTCATCGAGTGAACCTGAACATACTTTTTACCACACAGTGTGTTATATATATGTGATTCCACTTACAGTTTTATATATGTACATACACATACATACCTTGGGACAAAGTATATTCTGGAACACCAGTTTTTCAGATCGCCTCTTAGAACAACGAAAATTGCATAGATCTGGCGTTGTTTGATAAATCTGAGAACAGATTCAGCTCAAATTTACCTATAAGGAGCGTTATATTTTATTTTTTTTAAATGTGGACTAAGCACGTTTTGGAATGCAGCTTTTTAAGTAAAGCCCAATCATTCCAGAATCTATTAAATATTTTTCGAGTTAACTGTAGTCCGTAAGAAACGGTTTGTCTATTTTCTGTTATTTCTATCAATTATCAAGATTTTGAGATACAGTAATGAAATAAAACTTTTATCGACGCAACTAATAACCAATAACCAAGAATCGCCTTGTACGCCCAAATGTTCCGTGATCGTAGCTGCAATTTTTCTCGTCAGAAAATGAAATCTATTAAACACGAAAGTTTCTGTCGAAAACTCACCCTAAGGCATTAGAAGTGCAATTCTCAAGCGACGCTAAATCCTGCTGTAGGATTCTTACCTATGCCAATCTTAATCAACCAGTTGTGAGTTTTGGTTGAATCAAAATTCTGAACTAAACCCACATTTACGTTTTCTTTGACATGTTGCTGTTCGTGAGGAAAAATTATAAATTATTGGGACTTATGATGACGTGACATTCGTCTGGAAGTTCCTAGATATTCTTTATAATCAATTTTTGTCTTTCCCTTAGGTTGGGAATTGAGTACTTATTGTATTTCATTTTCTAAACTTGTTTTATTTTTATTTCATATTATATATTTAATTAAATGATTCTACTTGTTACAGAGGATAGCCAAAGGTGTTGTACCATCTGCAATGTACGTGAACAATGTTGAAGACGATGGTAAAATCCTAATCAACGGTTCACAGTACTAAATAATTTTTCCGGATTTTAATTGTACTTGTTTTTTGTGAGATATTGTTTAATATGATCGTCGTCTAGAACTCTTCTTTTTCTTTTTAAATGATTGTTAATTTAGTTTGTTTTTTGTGAAATTTCAACGTCGCCATTTTTTTGTTTCCGTTATTAATTAATATGATAATTATTATAATTTGTTTTTGAAGAAATTTCGCAAAATTGTGAACAGTTTGTTTTATTCGATTAGCTGTTATTGGAAAATACTAGTCATTTTTATTCGTGTAGGAAGATGGATTTTGTTTTTAGGTTTTTCTGTTGAAAGTTAATTTTGTATTATTATTAATTTTAGGGATCTTAAGTTTTTTTTTTCGTTTTTCGTTTTTTCCCCTCTAATTGAATTTTTTCTCTTTTATATTTTAAAACATATCTTTGACTGATGATGCGTTAAAGGACTGATTATGCCCGTGTAGAGAGAGACATTGGTGGTATATAAAAAATAAAAATCAAAGAACGTATTGCCTGTATTCGAAAGTTTAATTAATTTCTGAATTATATTTTTTATAACTGTAATATCATACAGGAAAAGTAAAGTGTTACATTCAAATGACCTTCTAAATTAATCCAAATATGTCGAATTTTCTGAAAGAATGATTTTCCAAGTTTGTCTTTTCTTAGCATATCATCTATTTAATTTTTAATTTAATTTATTTTTTTTTTAATTTTTTTTTTTAACCAAATTATAAAAAACTTTTAATATTGTAATTTTATTTGAAAGAACTTTTTTTACTCAATTCATGTTAATTTGTAATTCGTAAAAAATGCTCAAATGAGTTTTGTTTTTTTTTTTTCTTCAAATCATAAAGAGCGCTTCACAAGTGGTACACAACATCCTTCCTTAAGAAACTGTGTTCTCGATTTTGCTGTGTGATCACAGTTTAAAATTGAAGGCTTTAAATTGGGAGGGTTGAAAGATTGAAAATTTCGTTTTATATTTTATTATTGGCTAACGTTTCTGTAAATTATTTTTGGAAACGTGTATAGAGTACTTCAATATTCGATAAAATTTCTTATAAAATTCTTGTGTGTCTGTTCTCGCAGTATTGAAAGGAACGGAATGCGAATTTTAGAAAGCTTGAATGTTTTCAGTAGGATGTAAAAGCTACTTGACCTTTGTTTTCATTTCAGAATTATGAATTTTTATAACTTTCTTTGATTGGTCGAATTTTTGGGATTCGTTCATTCAATATCGGAAAAATTATTTTTTTTTTTAGCTCTTGAATTATTTTTAATACAATCTTTGAAAATATGTTAATCAAAAAACTTGGCTGATAGTAATTCACTCTGGTCCTAAATTCTCGCAGATTTCAATTCCAACATCCCTTCCCAGAGATGGATTTGTAATTTAGACTGTCTGAAGTAACAAACTCGGCCTTCCCCTTCCCCTATAAAATGAAAATGAATTAATAAATAACCTTCAATATCATGTTAATGACATGCTTTTTTCCATTTAATGCGGCAAGTAATTTCTGTCTGAGAGCTCAATGGTGACCTGACATTTTGGCTGGAGGCTGTTAGCCCCCTCTAGCCCACCAATTTGCTTCAGTCCTTCGAAGAAGCCAATCAGTCTCGATTCCCTTGTTAACTCACTTTTTTTTTTGGTTCCTTATCTGTTTATCAAAAAGGACTTCGGAATTACTTAGTTAAAATACAGGATTTAGCTAAATCGAAACTTAAATTTACTGTATTCTACTTTCAAAATGGTATTATACTGATGAAGGTGTCTACATCATCTGACTATTTACGTATCCCTGTTAAAAAATTGATTTAATTTATTCAGATTTAATCTGAAAGTATTTTGGTTTAACAGGATTCAGTGAAGTTCAAAGAACTATAAAAGGTATGAAAAAACCTCCGTTGGAATCGTGAAAAATCAAAATAAGTTACTGGAGAATTCGAAATTTTTTCTTAAAAAAAAAAAGAAGATTTTAATGAACGTTTAAATTTGTTTTTTTATTTTGTCTCATCATTTATTTTTGTAAAATTTTATGTGAAAATGGAAAATTTTTAAATTTTAATAATTTATTTTTTTAATTATGGAAATCTTGCTAAAAATCTAAATTTTTCGTTTTCTTTTCTTCACATGAACGTCTTTATACTACGCCGGCACCTAAATGAGAAAAACTTGTTTTATTTTGTCGAGTATTTTTGAAATTTTATGAAAACTCGTTTTAGATTTTAGAAGAAGGTGTACGAATACTGTGTCATTTATATTATCGTATTATGATTGTTCTGTGAAACATGCAACCTGGTCATTTTTATTGTAATTTATTTTTTTTAATTCGTATTTCACTACTGACCCATTCATTTGGTTTATTCTTGTTCATCTGTTTTTCCAAAACTCGTATTGTTTTGCTTGATTCAAGTACAAACGCTTAATGAAACATGCGTAATGATTTTTTAACGTATGATCGATGTCAACTCGTTCTTCTTTCATTTGATTTTTTATTTTAAATCTTCCATAGTTGACCACTGAATCAAGTAATGTGGCTTTAAAATTTAATTTATATCGACATTTTAATTTTCGTTGTTGATTCTTCAGTTTCTTTAGTATTGCGTGCAATTGATCAGCCGCATGAATCGGAAACATATTATATTTCATTAGAATAAGTATTTATTTTCTGTTTGTATAATCATCGATATTCGACCAGAGAATGAAAGAATTCGTTTACCTACCTTTTTATTGCAAGAAAAAAAGTACAAATTGATTATGTTGTGCCATTTTTTAGCAATTTTTATTTATTTTTTTTTTGTTTCATCTGTAAATCAAATGTTGT
>WOFM01000432.1:1165382-1259393 GCA_011428145.1 Ericerus pela
AGAAATGTTGGAATCACTATTAAGGCGGACGATCATAGTATTTCTTCATTTTCTCGTATTTTACTCCAAGGCCATTTGATTAGTAGTACCTAATGGTAAAACTTAATGTGGGACTATTCACTGTGTATGTCGAGAGATTCATAGAACATTATGTTTGGTTACAATTGATTTTCTTGGATTGAACTCGTGTCAATATCGTTTTATGTATTTTTCGGAAAGACGACTTTCATGTTTCTGAATGAGATGTTAGTTCTTGTTTTTGATAATTAGGTGAGAGAATAGTACTACCATCTTGATAGACACTTTCGTCATTATTAGTCTTAACGTATTGTACCTTTCCTTTCTTGGTTTTAAGCTTTGTGACGTGTGATATTTGTTTTAGGTTGATACTGACGCGTTTCCGCTGAAAAGTTGTGACATCTGTCGTTGAGATGAGATTGTGCTTGATTTTATTCTTGTACTTCTCTTCTGTTGTAAATTCTTGAGTGCCATCCCAGAGAATCAAATTCTTTAACTTTATCAGCAATTTTGAACTAACTGATGACCTTATTGTTCCCAGAAGGTAATTACAGATATTTTTAAATTGAAAAAATTCTCAATACTTATTTTGTTTTAGTAAATTTTGCTCTATAAGTGCAAGATTTATTATTTTGAAACGTGATCTGTTATTCCTCCATTCAAGCCATGCTGGCTTGTATCTGTATGGATGAACTCGGGTGGATTACTGAGGTCAAACTTGAACCGAAAAACATTTTCTTTGATCGCACAAACGTTCCCGATGATTTCTTTGTGAAATTTTCCTCGAAAATTCATTTATCACCGAACTGTATTCTGGATGATACAATCTGACTTAAGATTTCGCCTTTCCTGAAGAGATTTTTGTGTTGTTTTTCTTCCGCCGAATTATCCTTCAAAATTTCGTGGAGTTAACGAAAATTTAATTTGAAGACTGTAATTAGACAAATGTTTAATTAATGTCTTCTATTCTCATAATTTTCAAGGAAAAAAACAGTAACAACAACAAAAAAAAAGAAACTACTATTTTTGTATTTCCGTAGTCTCTAGTTACTCGGTAGCGATACATCAATATCTCTTAATAGAGAGCGAAATATTCGATGTAGAGCTGAGATGCGATATTGATAGGAATTTCGATTTCTGATTTTTCAAGAGAAATCAATGACTGAATTCTGAAAATATTGTAATAATTCAGATTTTGCGACAGAAAACCAAAAACAGACAATTGTCGAAAAATTTGAGCGGGAGTTAGTTTTTTTTTATTTTATTCTCTAAAATTCGTAAACAAAAAAAAATGTAGGAAGAGTAGTTTTATTCATTCAAACTATTTGACTTCATATGATTTGCCACGTCTTACGTCTCAGCCAAGATATTGATATTCCTACGTTCTGTTTACAATATTGCAGCCAGCTTATAAACAGGGAGCTGTTTGATTTGCGTTTTGTTACAGCTGGTTGTAAAGAAAATTGTATACATCTTTGCATCCACGTTTAAACAGTTGTATTCTCTCTAATTCGTAAACAAAAAAAAATGTAGAAAGAGCAGTTTTATTCATTCAAACTATTTGACTTCATTTGATTTGCCACGTCTTACGTCTCAGCCAAGATATTGATATTCCTACGTTCTGTTTACTATCTTGCAGCCAGCTTGTAAACAAGGAGCTGTTCGACTTGCGTTTTGTTACAGCTGGTCGTAAAGAAAATTGTATACATCTTTGCATCTACGTTTAAACAGTTGTAAGTGATTGAAAGGTAAATACAAAATTTTTATTGAATATGTGGATCATGTTATTGATATCACGGTTATCAAAAAATTCCCAATTGGATGTAAAATGCCGTTTGATTTGACATCGAAATTCAAATTTACAATTAGCTGCAAGTTTTACAACCAGTGAAATTTCTTCACATCGTTTTTACATCTTCCATCCAGTGGCTGCAAGATGCAATGGCAAATCAACTAACCTTATAACTAATCATCATTCATTGATTGAGTGTTGTATGAATTTTGATTGTATGTATTTTTCGTACCTTTTGAATTTTTCTCTTAATTTGGTAGGGGAGGATTATTGTAGTCTATCATCAATTGTTCCGTGCGTGAGATGTTATCCATGCATGCTTGAAATATTTTTAAAATTTATGAGGAAAGAAGTGAAATGTGAATTTTTTTGTGTAAGTGTTATTGTCTTGAAGATTTAATTGGTGTAGAAGAAGTGACTTAAATTTAATACAGTTGAGCAAGAATAACTTGAAATTATCAATTTTTCCTCCTCCGCATATCTTGAATGAATTTTCTTCTACGAAAAATGTTTATCGCTGGCACAAATATTACATACTACCCACATCTATTTCTTCGAATATATGAAACAAATCTTTATTTCTACAATTTCTTCAAATTTTCTGGGTATTGGATTGTATTTACCATTAGTAAGAACTATACTACACATGAACCATGGTGAATGTTTAATCCATACTTCTTCGCTCACGACGTAGACGCGGTCAGTTTCCAGCCCAGGAATCCTGTATTCACAATTTTTAGGCAAGCGTAAGACAGAATTGAAGCTGGGTATGACGCTTCAGTGAAGATGCTTCATTTGTTTCGACTTACAAATGAATAGTAAATCGACGTAGGTTTTACTCTCATTCAAAATGATCAAATAACTACTCGATTGATGGCGGTCGTGTTACTTCTAACAGTCCCACACTATAAAAGAGGACGCTGCTATAGTGATGCCAGATTTTTTTTTGTTGAGTAATCAATCAAAATATCGATTGTTCTACCCGAATCATTTACGTTTCACTAAATATTTTACTTCATACGTGACATCCCGTAATTTATCCAACGACGAAACAACGGATAGAAAAAGTATTAATGACTACTCGAGGGAGTTCAACCAACTTATTTTATTCAGTTACTTACGAACTGCATTTGTATTACATTTGTTTGAGTTGTTGAGATAAAAAACCCAAGTTCAAATTATTCCTCGAGTTTTTTAATGAAAAAAAAAACAAACATGAATGCTTTTGTTGATTGAAAAATACGTTGTACCTTCAAAGTCTACACTTATCAAATTTTTTTTTTTTTCACGAGAAATGTGGGAAAGTCTTTTCTCCCTTGTTTTTGCATAGGGACGGTGATAGATAGAGGTAGTTTTAAAAAAAGTTGAAAATCCATAACGTTTTGGTGTTGAATCGTAAATGAATTGGCTGATTTATTTGGTTCGCCTACATTCTCGAAATTACTATCTGTATTACTATTTCACTAAATTTTTAATTTGGATCACTTATGCCCTTTAAGCAAACTTTAACTTGGTATGTGGTGATGTGAAATTGTTACGTGACATTACCTACGTGATTTAAGGCCAAGTGGAAGCTTATTTAAAGGACTTGAGTGAATTGAATGATGTAAATATTTAATGGAACAGCGCAGCTTATGTTTTAAATAGGCGCTGTTAGAAACCTGAAGCGTGCTTTTCAACTTTTCACTGTTCGTTTATCAGCTGTTAACCCGTTGTAAAACGTGGTCTTAGTATAAGTACATATATTATCTAGGTAAAAAATTTTTCTCTTCAAAACTTACTGTTTAATGTATTGAAAACTTGAAACAATCTTTTCAGAAAAATAAGAATTAAGTTTTGCGCTTTCTAAAAAATTTTATAATTCTTTACAAGTCGATAATTAGACTGTTATATGCTTTTATCCTACGGCTTATTTTTTAGTAAGGTTGAGATTATAAAGTTGAAATCTAGCGACCGGTGTTCTGTTCCTGTATTTCGTTGGATTTAGTTGAAACAAATAAAACTGTACATATAAGTAATAATGATGTTTGTTGAAACAATTTCATTAATGATTTTTTTTTTTTAATTACAACCTCAATCCGATAAAATGTGGTTGAAAAATGCACATGATTGCATTTTTTAAGTACTTATCGAATTTTTATAAAAATGCATAATGATATGATAGATTACCTGTTTACAACATTATTAGACTTGATTGATCAGTAGAAGCCAGAAAATTTCATTTTGATTAAAAAACGCTGTAGTCAAATTAAGGATTCTAATTCGACTTTCTGGACTATACGATCAGAGTTGAGTAATTTACGTGTACCTACATCCGTTTTTTTTCGCTACGACACTTGATGCCGGATTGCTGTTACTGAATTTCGACTGTTGAAGAAAACTACTCATTACAAAAATACTGCAGTTTTGCAAAGTGTGCGTTTAGTTGGGAAAACATTCGACGTCCGAAGTCTTCAAATCAGTTACATTTTTTTATAGTTCACAGACTCGACATAATTATTATGTACTTGAATCAGGAAAATGTAGGTACAGAATTTTAGTTAGATGTAATATACCTATGTTGATTGTATCTTCACTTTTTAGTCACGAAATGAATTTTTTTTCGTTCCGTAAAAATTTATTTTAACACTATTTTAATGTGCCTCAAGTGTGTGTGAAAACATTCGGCTTAATGCGAAAGAAGTCCGATCGAGTATTTCAGGTTTTTAACTGAAGATGGAATCTGGAAATAGTTTTGGTCCAAATTTTGAATTCTGTAGAAAGTAATAAGGATTGATCGCAATCGTTATGTAAGAATTGATCGTAATCGTTACAATAAGAATTGGTATCACAATCGTTATGATTTTAACAGAAAAAAAGTGAGCATGATTAATTATTTAGTTCGTTAATATTTTACAGAAATTTGAAAATGCTACACTCCTTTGAAAATGTCTGGAGAGTGAACTATTTTGGCTTTATTCCATAACTAGTTTTTAGGCCGCTACAAAAGATTTGTCGTTTAGCTGTTTCGTCTAGAGCTTCGAATTCCTATGCCCCACGAAATTGAAGTCAGCAGACGATTCACTGTTTCGCCGAGAAATAATTGTATATTAAAAAAATTTTTTGGCGAAAAAATCCGTTGATATCGTCTAAAAACAGCGCGGTCGTAGTAATGTGAAAAACTTTTTTCACAAAAAATGGTTTCTAAATGAATTTTTTCGCCTCGTGAAAAAACTACACACGATTCATGGAAAACGCAGAACGAATCTTGTTTAACAGCCTTCATAACATTGGAAATTTCTTTGGAAAATGTTAAAGATATTTTCTTTTTTTTTTTTTCTTTTCTTTTATTTAGTGGATTATTACACTTACTGACAATTTTTAAATGTGATTTTGTTATTGGGGGAAAAAAAAAAACCAATATGAAATTGAAAAAATTTTATTCAATAAAAAGTCCGCAAATATGAAATTAAATGGTAATTTTTTGGTCACGTTCAGCCGTTGGTATAGTTGTAAATCTTTTTTGTTCTTCTTTTCCAAACCTTTAATATAATGAGCTGAGGTAATTATGAAGATCCATTAATAGTTAGGAACATATTTGTGTGGTTTAATGAATGAATTATTTCTATAAATCATTTTTCATCATATACAATCTCTCCTTATCATTTTTCTTGATGAAAATATCAGTTTTTGAATTGTCTGTGATGAGTGTGTTTGAAAACTTAGGTTTATTGCAAAATACAAGTATGAAAAAACATAAATTTCATTGAATAGAAAATTTAAAAATGATAATTTTCCCGTGTTAAAATTTGCATTTTTCAAATTCCAACACTTCTTTTCTATAATTCTAGGTTTTTCAAATTATTTCTTTAAGTGGGTCCGGAAAAAAAATATAAATAAATATTTCAATGCACCGTGACCGGTAATTTATGCAATAGTTAATTAAATTTAACTATGCGATCAATCTAAAATCGCATTTAATTTGTTTAAGTTGGATCAGTTTTGTAATCCTGCAACTGGGCCTTGAAGTTCGTGTAATCTTTGTCAGAAGGTGGTTGCGGAGAAGTTTTCCAAATTTTTTCTTCTGTGAACCTGTATTTGGTTATTGTCCGTTACATTCTCGAGGCTGTTTCAATTTTTCGTAAATTATTCATCAGTTCTGAACACTTTGCACCACCAGGTACTGTATTTCAATGAAGAAAATTTACTGTGAATAATTTTCTTACCAATTTTTCGCCAGCGGAGCACCATTATTTTTGCGTAGCTCCACCAGAAAACGTAAAGTATGAACAGTTTTTCAACGAAAATTCATTTTCTTCTCACACAAAAACTTTAAATTATGAAGAATAATACCATCCGTCATTATTAATTTTTCACGTTGTTGAACAGATTCACAAATTCTCAATTCTTAGCTGACTTGGTTCGATGCTTGGTGTTCCCCTAAAGAAAAAAGAAAAACTAAAATTAATAATTTATACGCTACTTCAAATCTTGAGTAATGCATTTTTCAGTGTAACAAAAACAAATCAATAATATTTGAACGATTTAAAATCAATTTTTGTGATTTTCAAACTTTTATGGAGAATTGAAAAATCAAGTTTTTTATCTTAAAGGTGTCGCCATCCTTTACAGATTCTGGCAATACTGGCATTGAAAATCTTGACTAAGCTGAATGTTTCTATGAAGAGCCTTGTGAATACATTCGAAAAAATTTCAGACTAGTTCGATCAATTTCGAGCTTGAAGTAGGCCTGCACCCCACATTGTGGGAGAAACTCCTCCAATTTAATATTATTATTGCATTCTTCACATTCTTTTAAAGCAAAATATCATTTTTTTATTCCGTTTCATGAGTTAATAATCGGATTAGGGTTGGTTTTTTTATGGTTTTATTAGTTACCAACATGGGCGTAGCCAGGATTTATTCAAAGGTGGGCAAAAAACTATTTGATAAATTTTTTTTTTGCTCGTAATTTGAAATTTTAAAAATCTAAGAAATTCAGCATCTATGGAACCTGCTGTTACATATTTAAATTAAACAAATATATTTTTAATCTATCTAATCTAAAAATATTTAAATTATTATACAATTTATAATAATTTTTAAAAATTTATATAAATTATAAAATTAATTATTTTATTTAAAGATTTTAAAAAGTTCTTGTTTAAAATAATTATTTTTAAAATTTTTCCAAATTTTTGAAGTTACAAACCAAAGGATTAATAAAAGTTAGATCATTGGGCGGAAATCGCCCCCTTTGCTCCCTCCTCGGTACTACCAGTATTGATTACTGCCTCTTACTGTTACTACTTTTAAATTGGATTGCGTTAAATTCTCTCTCGGCTTCTCTTCAGTAAATCCATTCTAACAGATTTGACAAACTTGCCTGAAACATCGCTGTACTAAATCTGTGGATTAAATCAACAATGAAATTGGGTATGGTGTTTGATCTGAAACTTGAAGTTATGAGAAATCGAGTGACGTTCTATTTAAGGTTGCTCACGTTCGTGGACTAGTTGTATAAAATGATATCTTCATGCCTTTTTTCATTCGTCAAACCAGATGAAGTGACGAATTCAGTGAAACATGAAATGTGACGTGTGAAAGTTCATGTGTTAGTTGACATACTTTGTATTGCATTTGGCAAACAGGCTTTATTAGAGAAGAGAAGGGAGATTCCCCCGGGCGCAGGATTTTTAAGGGCCCAGCATTCTCAAAAAAAGGAAAAACGATTCTAATGGAAAATCTACTTCGAAACGTTTGAAAAAAATTTTCGGTCGCTCCGATCGCGAAATAAGCTTCCCCAGTATTGTAGAATCTCTCTCACAGATGAACCATAGATACTGCCTTGAACACTGATGTAATTTTAAGTTTTTCAGAGGACCCATGAATTTTTTCTCCCCGAGCCCGAATTTTCTCTCTACGGCTCTGTTGATAAATCTGAAATTCCAGGTCTTGTTCTTATTTCCATTAAATAATTCAATATAGTTTGACTTGGTTTGACTACACATACTAGTCAAAGTTTACAGCAAATATGTAGCAAAGTGATTCAAATCACGAATAATTACAGTCCAGATCAGGGATGAATTTGAAGGGTTTGATGTTTTCCAAAACTGAAAAATCTTGAGAATGATTTCATTCTTTTTGATAATTTTGATAATTTCTTAGATATATTTTTTAAAGTTGAGTTCAAATTGATGTGAATGATGAAAACTTGAATTCAGATATTATCAGTTGATGGAAGGAACTGTCTGTGACTTCTTTGATGAGAAGGAAAATATGAAACACATATACCTTATGAAATAAAAACAATGTCATTTTTAGAAGATAATTTTTTATCAGAATTTACACACCACACTGCGTCAAGTTACAAGGTTCCGCACTTGTTTTCAACCAAATTTCTTTTTAGTATTGTACCCTAACAGACAGAATAGCCTCCTTAGGTTACTCGTTCTTCCCTTTTTTCCAAATGGAATAATACGTCTTCGGTTGGTTTGCATGTTGTGAAAAATTTTGTAAATGAAATGATTTTATTAGGGGGAAAAATAAATTATTATTGAGAGTACACTTCCAAGAGATCGAACTCATTTATATCCGCTTGCTACGCCTCTGTCAAATTCAAAATTTAAAATAATTCTCGATATTATTGATAATCAAGATTCAAAATTCAAAAATAACGTGAACTAAATTTTTATAAAAATCAATGTTTTTTCTTTTTATTCAAAATGTCGAACTTTTTTTATGTATTCATTTCTTTAGTTTGACCTCGAAAATTAATTATCATATTAGCCACGCCTAATTACTCTTATATCATTAACTTCAACTGCATAAATATATGGCGTCCTATTCGTTTTCAAATAAGGAGATAAAAAATGTAAAAATAGTGCAGAAAAATGTTTTAAATGAAAACATATGATTATTAATGATTGCACCTCTGCTTACTTTCATTTACTTATACAAAGTGACGAATCCGTGAATTTTATTGAGGTAAATGTTTTTCGAAAAATATTTCCGTAAGTTTTCAATCAAATTTTTCACGTACCTCCTTTCAATATGTTCAGAAAAAGACAAATTGATGAATTCATTGTAACAATGATAACGTCCAAAACTAGCCATGTGCAGTGTACATTCGTTGCAGTTTTGAATATTGGGTTTGTAAGGTTTTGTTATGAGGAAGGCATTTTACCTAGTAGAAAACGGAAAATGCTTTTGACGTTGCACACACAGTATAAATTTGAAAATTTTCATCGAGAAAGTTTTTCGATGGATTTTGCTTTCAAAAAATAAAAAAATCTAGTTTAGAAGGAAAATTTTGGAAAAAATGTGAAGTTTCAATTCGGCTTTATTTTTCGTGTTGTATCACATTAATAACCAGAGGTAGAGCTAGAGCGACATTTTGGTATTAACTGTTTGATACATCTGAGAATTGTACAAAAAAACTGTTTTAAGAATGAGAATTCTGCGCCCATTCTCAAATTTTACTACTCCGGATGACTCCTCAAAAAAAGGTCCTCACAGCACCACGCTAATTTTTCATGAGTTTGAAATAACCATAATATATAAAAGTTAATTAGTGATCAAAAATCAAAATTCTGTACTTTTCCTGATTTAAATCGAGAAATTACAAGAAATGAAACTACGTGTGAAAATTATCTTCAATACTTCAATACCTTGATAAAATATTCTATTTGAAAAAAAAAAAAAAAAAATCAAGAATAAGAATTTTTTGTATTATAAAAATTACTTGAGAAATATTAATCTTGATTGAAAATTGACATGCTACTGCCAACATAACAGTTATATTTTAACCTCAAAAGAACTATATTTTACTGATGAATTTCTGGGCTTCTCCATGTTTTTTGTCTTATAAATTATACGCATGTATAATTAAATGTTATTGATTCCTGCCTTGAAAAATGACAATTATGCATTGTTGAAATTTCATGCTAAAGTTCCAGAAAACAGTTTAATTTTGAATATTCATTTAAAAAAACAAAAAGAAGACTATGATCCTCTTTCATCGAGTTTTGCGTGGTGGACTATCTTGTATTCCCTGTGGCTTGAAAAAAAAAATAAATAAATACAGTAATTCATGTTGGGAGACCATTGGCTAAGGGATCCCACCCAACTACCCTCCAACCATGAAGACATCAGATAATTTTCTGATGTGAGTTGTATGACTACGATGCCAATACAGATAAATAAATGACGAAGGGACCATTTTTAATTATTGGAAATCACTTAGTTGCCCAGTTAAATAAGAGGATTAGGAAGGAATTGACACTTACAAAAGGTCTGACACTTGGAAAATGATGGTGTCCTGTGTGAGTGTTATGGATGCTCCACCCCCACACCATGTGTTTCCAACAAGCGAGACTCAAATCTTGTGACTACATGTTGTTTTCTTAATTTTCCTTGGTGAGGAAATGATGTTCAGTAGAAATATCTCTATAATAAATGTAAAGGAACATAATTTGATAGTTAAAATTACGGCCAAGAAATTCACTCGTGAAATGACCAGCACATGCACCACTATCTCCACAGCCACACACAGACATGAAAAAAAGTTCGTTGCTTCGGCCTACAATGTTACCTAGGTATGCCAGCAAAAATCCGTGGTCGGTACAAGCCAAAGTGCTGCAAAGCGACGCTTCAGGTCTTGTTATTGTATAAAAATAATGTACATAAAATTTGAAACAAAAACGGTACTACATTTTTTCTTCATTATCGTAGAAGGTTGAGATACAGAGTGGTTTTTTTTTGTTTTTTTTTTTCTTTCTTAAAATTTATAAAGACATTTGGTATTATCTTCTTATTATTGGGAAGTTGAAGATGAGCTTGGACATGAAAATGGCCGAGAAAAAATCACCCTGAGATTTTCCATCAATTTGAAGTCTTATACACCATATTTTATACATGTGAGTCATACATTTTGCCTTCAATAGTGGAAATTATGTGAAGACCGTAATAAATCATGGTTTTGATTTTATTTTTGTTTTTTCTTTTAACTGAAGGAATGTATAGAAACTTTTTTATGTTCCCAATACACGATAGGCTACGTTATTAAATTATTTTGTTTTAATTTTTAAGTTTATTTTTGTACTTGAGAATTACTGATGATGTACGTTGCTTAGTTATCAAGGAAAATGAAAAAAACTATACTCAGTACCTATTCAGTAGCCACATGTTTTAATCTCACCATGTCAAAGCATGAGTACCTATGGAATTTTGAAGCATTTCTATTATTCAGTCAGGAAACTAACACCCATTATTCTATTTTTGGTCAAAAAACTTTTATAGTTATTGTGGCGGCTGCCACCACACTACGACGGCTAATTGCTACTTCTCCCTCAAACACTGTCACCCGGCACCGTGGCTGAGTGAATACGGTGCTGACTTTTGGTGGCAGTGACAAGGGAGGTTTTAGGTGTTCAGTCAGTACAAGTTTGAATCCCCGTGCCGCCTGAACACCTAAAGTGGTGACCCCAATGTGATGTGGGGGATGGTCACACACGCCATCTCTCCGACACATACTGAAACCGGTAGCTGTGGTGGTATGTCGCACCACTGCTGCTGGAATGTGACAGCGCTGTAGGGTGTGCACCACTGTGTGGTGATGAGGGAGTGTATCACCACAGGCCAGTGTACATCCCTACCTGCAAGGCGCCTCCGTACCGGCAATTGTATTACGCTCTGCTATACTGAGGGGGAGTGGTGTAGCAGCTGCCACAACACTATGTCGGCTAATTTCTGCTTCTCCCTCGAACATTGTCACACGGCACTGTGACCGAGTGAATACGGTGCTGACTTTTGGTGGAGGTTACGAGGGAGGTTTTAGGTGTTCAGTTGGTACGGGTTTAAATCCCCATGCCGCCTGAACACCCAAAGTTATTAATTTTTTTTTTGGCCCTATGTTCAATAGAGGTATGTAAATACATTATTCAAAGAAAGTTACATCCTTTTACTTCTGAGAGAATCTTCTAAACTGACAAACGAAGAGACAGATCATGAATAAAATCACTGGTCAACTCGCACCAATGGTTCCAGCTTTCAGCCACCAGGAAACCATTGAAGCAAGAACCAGATTCATCGTAGTCCACTTCAGCTTTCAAAATCTTTTTCTTCGTGTACTTCGACGCATTGCAGAAGCTTCTACTTGGCTTCAGGCAATATTTTTTTCAGAGCTGTTCAGAAATTTTCTATAGTTTGAACGATTTGAATATTGATTCTATACTGCACCCTGTTTTATTGACCACCAGTTTGAAAATTTCAAGGAAAATTTATAGCTTATTGGGCCAGTAACTTGAGAAAAATTCCCTCATATTGTACGTTCAGTGAAAAATAGCAGCCGGAAAATGACCTTGAACAAAGATTTGAAGTAAATATAATGGTTAATAAAAGTTGAGTTATTTAATTTGTTTATAAAAGAATTTAAAAATTTTAAAAATCAGGACTGCTCACCAAATTGAGGTAAAGAAGTGGGACAAATTCAAACGGTTTTGTAAGGAAGTGAATAATTTTATTTTTGATTGAAAAATTTCCGAAGGAATGTTCTTACAAAATAAAATGCATGAGGTCCCGAATTCCATTTCAATCTTTTGCAAAATATTAGAAGAAACTTGCGACCACTGAGGAAATGCCTAAGGAACTATAATAAGATTTGTAGGTGTTCTCGACCATCCATTTTGAAGCCTTTTTTAAAAATGGGATATATGGGCGAAAAGTTCGTCGGCTTTTTCGCCTATATACCTTCGATCATTCAGTACTGGATACTCAGGTAAACACATAAATTCGTGTAAACCGTGAACACCAAATGCCCTAAAATGGACGAGACTGAAAACAGACGAAGAGACCCTGTGCATGCTTAGAAAACGTATGTCCATTTTAGGGCTTTAGAATGATGACACGTTTCGTTAACATTGATGTGATAGGGCTGCTGAGTATCCAGTATTTGATGATTGAAGCCGTTATGTTGAAAATGGCAGGTCGAGAATTTCCGTATAGTCTTATTTATAGTTCCTTAGAAATGCTGATTGCCATCTTTCGCTAGGCGTATAATAGTTGAATTCGCACAACGTGCAAAACTTTTCCGTGAGTATCATGTTTGCTTCAAAAGTTATTCTAGGTCAAAGATGACGAAAATTTTTTATTTGCGTTTATCTTGTTTCTTGTTGATTGAACAATAATTTTGAAGGTTATTTCAAAAATAGTACATTGAAAAATTTTGTATTTACAAAGTAATTTTTGTTTTTTTTATGTATCATTAACTGCATAAAGGAGAAGCGAAACATCCATAAGTAAATAATTTAGTTTGTGATCTTTAAGATTGAATAACCTTTCAAGCCAACATAATATCAATGAATACTTTTCCCACGTTGCTTAGGACTCGTTAAAAAGGGTGTGAGCAAACATAGTGCTTAGTAGGAATTATTTAAAGAGACTCCCTTTTTTTCCCCAGTGTTACTTGGTCTTGATTTTTCTTTCAGTACACTCACGAACAATTTTTTTGTGGAGGTTAGCATCAGACTGCCCATGAGTGAACTTCGCAGGGGTAGAAAATGTTTCTTTGTTTACTTTGTTGAACAAGTTGGTAGGTACAAGTAAAGATAGAAAGTTTTTAAAACCTTTAAAAAGTAAAATGGCGCCGAAAGGAAAGTCTAGTTGAAATTACAAACATGAAAATCCAACTATGTTGAGGTGTATATTTACCGTTGCTTTATGCACCTTGTGTACCTATGTAGGCAGAATAAATGGATCTATTAAGGTGTAACCTGGTTGCATCAAATTTAGATTAAATGGATTTATCTGTACAATCAGTTGTCATTGTTTTGTAGTAGAATCGTATGCATCAACTCTGTTCTGTATAATCTCATACAGGATAAGACATAGATGCAAATTTTGAACCTAGATTTTCAATACCTACATAGATCTTGAGAGCTGTAATAATTATTATTACTAGTAACTGCCAATTTTTATAAATCGGAAATAATGACACGAAAATTTCGCAAAAATCAAATGTCACGAATCCCATCTCACAACATCCATTTCATGAAACAACTTTCTAGACAGCATGTTTCACAAAAAACAAAACACATGATAACCATAGTCACGAAAAAATACTCTTTAGAATCCTCCTGTAATCCGTGATCTTGACAGTCATTCCGTGCACGGCAATGGTTTGAATCTCAGTTTGGACAAATGGCTGATTAGGTGAGGTTGGATACTTTTTTTTATAATTGTTTCCGAGAACTTAAATTTGGTTTATCAATATTGTAAACATGAAATAACTTCATGCATCACATTTCAACAAAATTGGAAAGGAGCGCCTAAATTAGAGTTTTATCATGTAATTTTTTGTGATTAACGATTTCATGAAAACAAAAATGGTGAAATAGTATTTTTGTAAAATTGTCTTGTCTTGAAAATAGCTGTCGTGAATTTCGATTTGTGAAAATTAATGGTAGTCGTGAATGCTCCTTTTTCGAATATCTCCTTTGTATGAATGGTTATACATGTTGTGTTCATTTGTTTGCTATTAGGGTATAGAGGCGATAGCGAAAAGCAATGAAGATTAAACAAGAATAAAATAACATGGATACTTGCTCCGGAAGTAAAACCTCAATATCTACATCTATTTCAAAGTCCATGTGTGTATACATATTGAGGCTTGGATAATTTGATTTAAGTGAAGAGATGAGGTATTTCGTGATACGTTTGCTACATCATATCTTAATAGAAGGTTATACAAATTAGTTTTGAAAGTGAAATTTGGATTGATATCAACTATTGTCTGGATTAAAAATTTAACCTTCCTATGAAGTTGCTGGAAGCATATAAGTAAAATTGTTATCTTCTTACATGAGGTAAATTTAACTTGCCTGGTATTACTGTTTGGAAAAAAATAGAAAAAATTAAAAATTGAAGCAGAATTTATTATTTATATTATTAGTGCACATTGCTGAAGCACATTGTAGGTAAGTATTTATGCTAGAAGTAGGTATGTACTCTTACTCCGAGTTTTCAGTTAATTTGTTTCTTAATTTCGCATTCAAATTTACTTTGTTTTACCTTCACCTAGGTATGTTATAGCAAGAAAATCACTGAAAATCTCTCCATGCTACTGGAATTAGTTTGTGAATGTCTCAATGTATACTCATATAATGTAACAATGTTAATGATATTTGGAGCTTTTTTCCAGTAGGAATAAAATATATTTTTTCTAATTTCATTATTCGTATTTTCGCCCACCTGCTTCGGCTGAAAAAGAAAAAAAATCTATTCCTGTTTACTCTGTTGCATTTAACTGGAAATTCAATCTTTCACCCAGTATTCTGCCAGCAGGTAATACGTTACAAATTTTGCTTTCAAACCTCATTGGTATCCAAAGTCTTTGAAATCTCTACTGATCGGCTGAATCTTCTTGTGCAATTGGCAAACAGAGGAACTACTGAGATCATCGGTTCCATCAGGATTATATGTATTTGTTCTGACTGTATATTACTATGTATGGACTGTTCGAACAGCTGTTAGTAGGACAACAAAAATGAAATAAACATCAAAGGTATGGGAAAAGAAAAAATATACCGGAAACAAGTATTTCAATCAACATCAGAGAGATAAAGCTAATATGAAAACCAGTTTTTCTCTCTTTCTAATGGTTTCGCTTGTTCGTAATTTGTATGGAATGTTACCCTTTTCTGCATATTCTTTCCTTTTCCAGTATCTCCAGTCTTTGTTTCACACTGTTTATTTTGTTTGAGCAGTCCATACGTAGTAATAATAGTCAAAGGTATTTATATGTATATGAATATTAATTACAATCCCTGAAGCATTGCTCCATGGTGCTTTCTTGTGCTACCTTTGGATTTCTTCTAACAACATTGTAGAATTTGTTGTTTCGGAAAAGAAAACAAAATTTTGTTTTTCATGTCTGTGTGTGGGTAGTGGCGCATACGCATCGAATATGAGGGAATAATTGATGAAATGATTTTGTTAAATAATTAACTGCTTGTACAATTATTATATAATGATTTATAAAATCTTCACATGTCATGGGGGTTGTGTTCTTGACAAACTTGACTGACCTGTAGGGATTTTAAAGACTTCCATTAGTATTACCTTTCATTGAAATATAATATTTTAGCAAGCAAATTACTGGACATCTCTTACCTTATCAGCTGAAGTGATTCGCAAATGCCAAATATGTACACATACTTTGTGCTTCAGCAGTGTGGATATTCAGGGTTCATTTGCAGCACAAATGGGATTTATAATCTATTATATAAAATTCAAAAGTCCGAATTTTCATCCATATTTATTTTTTGTACTTCACAATGAACCAGAAGGCTGGAAATAGGTATGAGTGTAAGTATCAAATGCAGATACTTTTTTTTGTTTTGAAATCCTAAAATTGTGAAAGGTGCCATATAGGCCCAAAACTCACATTTTTGGGTATTATAAAAGTGTTTGGATTTATTTTTTTCTACTTCCTGTTAAGCTAAAATATTGAAAATTGGTATGTAGGTGCCTGAGTATTACATCGAGATACATTTTTTCAGAATCTGGAAGATACGAAAAGGCTCACAAATATGGAACAAACACCCATTTTTTTAGCTATTATAATAAATATGTTTAACTTTATTTTTTTTACTTCCCATTGAACTTGAAAGTTGAAAATTATATGCATGTCTGAGTATTACATCCAGATACTGTTTTTTCAAATTCCCAAAATTGTGAAAGGAGCCACTGATATGGTTCAAAAACCCATTTTTAAGACACCTTGCAGAACACCCTTTAAAATGAAATGAACAGCTGAACACAAGGGTTGCTTGATATTATTTCTACATACATCATCTATACATATTTTTTGAAATGATGAGTTTGATTTTAACATTAATTTTTTAATTTGACCTGTTTTCTGATTAACAAGTGCTCCAAATGGGAATCAAGTTTGACTTAATGTGTACAATATTGTTGTTAATGATTTTTGGGCATTGAGTTGAAATTTGATGTTAATTTTTTCATTTGACGCATTATTTGATCTCAAGAGGCTCAAAAAAAGGGCTAATTTCAGGAACTGAAAAATATTTATCTTTTTTCGTTTGTTTCAGTTAGGTAGTTGAGTTTCTGAAACTTTTCATAGTGTTAGTTATTTTTTATTTCAGTTTCTATCATTTTAATTTCCATTTCCGTTATGTTTCTAGTTTTACCAAAATTTTCATTCAGTTTCTGTTTCAGATTTCATTTACATTTCCATTTTAAAAAAAATTTTCTTTTCGATATTTTTTCAAATGGTTTCTCTTAGATCACAAATTATTCAAGT
The DNA here is from genome assembly GCA_011428145.1 of Ericerus pela. Classification (NCBI taxonomy): domain Eukaryota; kingdom Metazoa; phylum Arthropoda; class Insecta; order Hemiptera; family Coccidae; genus Ericerus; species Ericerus pela. Next base: position 1,182,494 of record WOFM01000432.1, read on the forward strand.
GAGAACTGTTACATTTCCATTATTGGACTTGTAACTATTTGTTTAATTATTTCCAAGTTGGTTTTCAATATAGAATTTTGGTGTTCCTGTTATTTTGGTTTCAAGCCCATAAAAATATGATTTGTGTTACGAAAAAATTAAGTTAATATTTCTCAATCCATGTCTAGTTTTGACCTCTCATACTTATTGTATAATACTTACATTATTACTAATGTTTTTTGTGGCACCGAGTCCAAATTTAATACCTTTTTAAAGTAACTCCTGTTATTTCTTCACAATCTGTTGAGCAGTTCTGTACTTTTGAATGAAAATGCAGTCATATTGACATTGCACTGAGAATTCTAGTGTATTAGTGTTTCCTATTCATTTCAATTTTAAAAACATTTTGATCTTCACACTTTACAGCCTTACGAAGACAGGAATAACTGTTGTATCTAATAAATTTTGATCCAATTTTTAATTTTTTCAGATTTATTTTTCGCACTGTAGTGATAGGCAAGTCAAATTTACCTCATCAAGAAGACAACGATTTTGCCTATGTGCTTCCAGTAACTTCACTAGAAGGTTAAACTTTGGCTCCAGTAGTCATCTAATACCAATCCAAATTTCACCTTGAAAACTAATTTGTATCACTTTCCATTAAGATATGATGTATCAAGAAAATTATGAAATTCCTCTTCTTCATCAGAATCAAATCATTCAAATCTCAATATGTACACATACATGGACTTTGAGATAGATGCAGTTATAGAGGTCTTAACTCCAGTATAAGTATCTGTGTAATTTTATTTTTCATTGTTTTTTTCTACTTTGTTTACACCCTGATAGCAAGCAAATAAACCCAACTTATAATGTACCTATTCATAGAAAGGTGACATCTGAAAATGGATAATTTAGAGCTCCTACCATTTATTTACATATCTAAGTTTCACTTCTAGAATGTGCCTCTGTTAATCCTGTTTGAGATGATACAGAGCAAAATTGAAAAGTTATGTTGCTGTGTATATGATTCTACTCAAAAACAATGACAATGGATTGTTCAGGTATTTCCATCTAACCTATAGTTGATGGGACAGATTCCACCTTAATTGCTCTGTATAATGTGTTGCATACATAGGTCATAGAAACTGGTGCAAAAAGCAACAGTGTACCTATATTCCTTAACTGAACAAAATTTTTATTTTTACGATTTGAATTATTCTTTTATTTTTGAAAGTGTTTTAAAAACTTATGATCGTTGTAGTTATCCAACAAAGTACACATAGTAATTCTTCTACCTCTACTGAATTTATCCAAGGGCAGTCTAAAGGAAAAATGAATATTTAAATTTGGCTGTATTAAAAACTATGTATTTCATTTTAATGGGATAAATGTCATAAAAACTATGTAGGTCAGGTAAGTACCCGAAAAATTTTCTCAGTTGTTTTCCAAAAAAATATGAAGTAGTCTGCTGTTGGTGTAATATGTACTCCGAACCATTTATAAAGCTTACATCTGTGATTTAAAAAGGCAAAAAAAAAAAGAATTTTGTTTTGAAAAGGTTCAAAAGAAGAAATACAAAGATTTCATTATGTCATTTTTGTGAAAAGAACACGGTTGACAAATGATACCAACTGCATGTAGGGACATGAAAAATAATAGAACTAAAATGTTGAAAACAAATTTTCCAGGTTTTATAATAGTAATTTTTTTATAAAATGGAATTACAACTAATGCAGTCACTGGCAGAAATGCTTTCCAAGTCACATGTTATAAATATATAATGCAAGATTTTTGAATAAAGTAATATAGATCCTTTCATATTAAATATTTCCCTCTTGCAATTTTTTGTAAATTTAACATGGATTTGACGATCCTAAATTAAATAGCATTGTTACGTCTTTTCAAAATATTAGGGGTTTTTATTTGTTAAGAATGTTTAAATTCCTTAAATGTGCTGTCATAAACTCTCCACTTTCCATTTGATTTCAATCAGTATCATATTAGACTTAATTATAGGTACTTATGAAATCAACATTCATTTAAATATCATTTATTGCACAATTTAAGTAGTGAGAACCAAACAGTATTAATTTTCATATTAATATCAAAAAGTATTTTTGCCAGTAACTGCGTTGGTCATGATTCCACTTTGTAAAAAAATTACTATTATAAGACCGGGAAAACTTGTTTTCAATGTTTTAGTTCTATTATGTTTTATGTCCCTAAATGCAGTCAGTTTCATTTTTTTTTTTCAAAAATTTAATTATTTGAATAATTTTTTATGAAGTGCAAAATAAAAGTCTCTAGCATTTTTTCACAATAAGAAGAATTTAGGTAGGTACTCTAGAAGTGACAGATAATTATTGATATTGTAATATTTTGACAAAACTGAATTTGATTTTTAGCCTTTTTTTTTTCTCATTTATGGCAATTCAAATTTATTTGTTGGTCAAAAACAAAATTCCAATCAGATGCAAGGAAAACAAATTAAAAGTTTAAAATTTATTTTAAATACTGTTAGATCTACTACATTGGACTATATCAATAGTAATCGTAATAATGATTTAACCAAAAGACATATCAAAAAATGTATGCTACGACGTATCACACAATAAAATGTGGAAACTCAAATTTGAGCCCCTTTTTGGAGCCACTGCCAGTTGAAGTATGGGTTGAATATAAAAATAAACACCAAATTCAGACTCATCAACTTAAAAAACATGTTTGGTGATGTATCATACATTAAAATATTAAAACTCAACATTAACCCTCTTTTGGGGCCCATTGGTGGATGAAGAATGGGTCAAATGGAGAAATGAACACCAAATTCAAACTCAGCACCTCAAAAAACATATTTGGTGATGTATCACACAATAAAATGTTAAAAACTCAAAATTGACGTCCTTTTGGGGTCCACTGGGGTTGAATAATGGATCAAATGGAAAAATGAATACCAAATTCGTACTCAGGGCCTCAAAAAACATATTTGGTGATGTATGGCACAAAGAATTGTAGAAACTCAACATTAACTCCCTCTTGGGCCCCACTGGGGATGAAGAATGGGTCAAATGGAGAAATGAACACCAAATTCAAACTCAGAACCTCAAAAAACATATTTGGTGATGTATCACACAATAAAATGTGAAAACTCAAAATTGACTTCCTTTTGGGTCTCACTGGGAATTGAGAAATGCGTCAAATGGAATAATGAACTCCAAATTTAAACTCAACATCTCAAAAACCATATTTGGTGATGTATTACACATTAGAATGTAAAAAATCTAAATTAACCCTCTTTTGAGGCCCATTGGAAACTGAAGAATGAGTCAAATGGAGAAATTAACACCAAATTCGGACTCAACACCTCAAAAAACGTACTTGGTGATGTATCAAATAGTAAAATGTCAAAACTCTAATTTACAAGAAATGCAGTATCCTAGACACCTTTGGGTTATCCAATCAGGATGCGTTATTTCGTATTATTAGGAATTGAACTTGCAATTGGTCATCTTACTTTTTTGATGAAAAAAATTCCCTAATTTTGAATCTTATTTTTGGGTCATCTATGGGGAATTTTTTGGATTTCTTTCGCTAGTGTTACTCACCATAAAAATACTAATTTTTGAACCATCATTCGTATTTTTAAGATGAGTATTGAATGCTGCAGAGTGGCACAAAATTTCATTAGATTGCCAGAAAAACACCATACCTCTTTCTGATGTAGTCTAAAAATTCTTAAAAATAAAAATTTTTGAAAAAATTTTTTGTCACAGAAGAAGTTAATTTTTTGCGGGATGAAAAACTTATAGTAACGTTTGTTGATTTAAACAATACCTATTAACAAAGATCACAATCTGTAATCCTGTTTCACTGATTCCTCCACTGTATGATTTAACATCGTCACAAAAATGACAGGAAAATTAGTTCATCAAATGAGAACAAAAAAAGACTTACTCTGACAAATTAAAATAGTTTCGATTTCTTCGTTAATTTGTTGGTGTGGGAGTCAATAATAACATACCTAATGTGACATCCCCCCGCCATGAGCATTCACAGATATGGGGATGAACATACCCCCCAAAATGGTTTTTCAGTTTTATTTCGACAAATAATATAGATTTTTTTGAAAAATGGTAAGGTATGAAAATGTTTGGCTCAAATTTCTTACAAAAAATGTCTTATTCATTTTAGACAGCTGACTTTTCCCTTCCCTTGCCAAATATGCGCCGAAGTTGGTACCTTTTCATTGAGCACTGAAAGCATAAGTGAGGTTGCTATACTGACACCATAGCTTCAACTTATAATGACACAATACATATAACACATTCATTTTTGCATAGGCATCAGAAGGGGGAAATGGGGTTTAATGGCATTCTTTTTTTGTTTTTTTCTGTTCTACTAGTTGAGATGAAAAATTGTGAGGAATACTTGAAAAATTTTCTTAGTTTTTTAAATTTTCTCAGGACCTGTCGAACCCTCTTGTTTTATCCAGTACCCTGAGGTAAGGCTGTGTACTACCAGATATGTGTATGACAGTGATAAGAGATGAGCCATCATTTTGTATTATTTGTGTTTTCATTAATTTAACGTTGTTTATTATTACTATTATAAGCCTTACTTCAGGCAGATACATCATCCATTCATCCCTCTTGTCAGATCCTGAAGAAATTATCGAAAGTAGAGTTTTAAAATATTCCTCTTTTCTATACCTCACTGTTTGTAATTGTAGTCAGTAAAAAAAAAATGTGGGCACTTGCTCCCTTACTCCCAATTAGTAGACACACATGCAAAAATGAATGCATTGTGAGTTTTGTGTCATTATTAGTTGAAGTTATTGCATCAATATTGCAACTGTAGTTAGTCATGCTCTTATTCCGCAATGAAAAGGTACAATCTTTCGCACTCATTTGGCAAGAGAGGGGGACTTCAAATGGCTACAACATAATATATAATCCTATGCTAAACATTTTTACGGTACATTTCTTTTTTTTTTAAATCAATATTTGTTGAGATAAACATGAGAAACCATTTTGAGGGGCATATTCACCCCATGTCTTTTGATGTTTACAGCAAGGGGAATGTGACTTTTAGTATACTATTTTAGACTTCTAAACTGACCGATTAATAAAGAAATCAAAACCATTCCTATTTTTCCAAATGAAAAACTTCTTCTGACTTGAATAAATGTAGAATCTTGCATTTACGCTATACTCAGCTGCCAGTTAAAAGTGATGAAATTTGCCAATTCTCTCGTGAGAAGTAAAAATTGCTATAGTCCGTTTCAAAAAAGAAGGTGAAAATTTTCAGAAGCATCAAGAGGCGGCCGCAAAATCAAATAAACGTTATCGCAAGGCAATATGAACAATTTTATACCAACATGGGTACTTCATTTCGCATCTTTTGTGAATATTTACCAAGCCTAGATAATTGTAAAACATTAAAAAATTTTTCCCCAAAAAAATAATGTTTCAGTTTCAAAACTCTACTATGGGAATATTCATTTTCAAGACTTAAGTAAATATCGTTTAATCCTGAATATTCATAACCACCCTATTATCCAGTTCATCCTTCAACTACAAAATACATAAAACTTGCGTGAATATCTTTATGAAAGGCATTTTCCGAATTGACATAAATTGTTTAACTTGAGGTCACCCGGGCTATATCTGGCAAAGGAAGAAGAATTAGCTCTGGGTACTTTGTTGGACACCAACAACACGAAGATTGAATATTTTTAAAATATTTTCTAAAAAGTCAAATTTCACAGGAAATGAAAAAATATTTAAAACTATAAAAATGAAGATCAAGCATAGTCGAAGAATTACACAGTGATGCTTTTAATACCATTTTACACCTCTCATGTATCTGCAACACATTATACAGTGTAAATTACTCGAAATCCCTTCTCTTATTGCATCAGAGTATACATCAGATGAAAATATCGAATCACCAAGTATGATTATCTTGGATTGGAATTGTATAAAATAACTTCTCTACACTACTCTATATCATTGAAAACAAAATGAGGAACAGACACAATTTTTGGTGGGGATTTTTGATGAATGAAATTTGAAGCACAACATTGCCAATTGGACACCAATAAAATGACGTGGTTACTTGTGCCAAAGATAGGTAAGACCAGTTGTCTACATATTTTAAAGTTTATATAGCATATGATAATAATTTTCTACTTTACTCTCTGTATCGTTGAAAACTGAATGAAGAACAAAATAGGATTTAGGGAACCCAATTTTCAATACGCAGATCCTGGGATCTGGAATTGTCGATGTTACGAGCAATGTTGTGAATCCGGAAAATTATGTAAATATATCGTCATTCACGTAAATGACCCCAATGTTTTGACATTAATGTCAATGATCCCCTAAATCTCTATGGCAAATAAATAAACCCAACATGTTAAATATTTGTTCATAGGAAAACTCTGAAAAGTTATCAGTTTTCGGTTCTCATCTTGTTTGTAATGATGCAAAACAAAGTAGAAAAGTTAATTTGATGTCCATACAATTCCAATCCAAAAAAATAATGTTTGTTATTAGATACACTAGAAGCCTTTTATAAGATATACCTGATAAGGAATACAGCCATTTTTATGAAATGAAATCATAAAAACAAACATATGCTAAGAAAGAATTTCGGTTTACAGAAGCGCCCATGAGTTGAGTGAAATGACATTTTTCTGCCTGAAGTGTTTCTCTTAAACAGACACCAACGTATTCTCATCTGATGTAGGTATAAGGAGGGAGTTTCATGTAATTTTCTTTTTATGATGACATTTTTGTTGCAGACATACGAGTATGAAAGGTACATAATGGTATTAAAAGGATCAACTTCGTCAGGTTTTCATTTTTATAGTTTTAAATATTTTTTCATTTCTGGAGTTATTTTATTTGTGAAAGAATATTCTAAAAACAAATAATCTTTAATTAAAGTTGTTGTCTGACAAAATATCTTGAGTAAATTCTTCTATCTCTGTAGAATATAGCCTGGGTGGCCCTCGGTCAAGTGTAAAAGAAACCGCAAACATTCAAAAGATGATGCTGTTTATTGCGAAAAAAAAGTAGTGAAACATTTCGTAGCATGTTCTAAAAAAAAAAAAACTGTTTTGAATGTATTAAGAATGAAAAATATTAATTTTTAGAAAAACGTAAGAAAATACGACAAGATAGAAATTTTATTTGGTGTGGAAAAAATTTTGTTCATAAATTTGAATTATTAATTAATTACTTTCAATTCTCCAAAAATGACAATTTTGAAAAAACACTAAAACTATGCTATTCAGACCGAATGGTATAAGATGAAGTTGTAAAAATGATAGAACAGGGGAACTATTTTTTAAACGCTTGATAAAAAATTTGACTTCTGGTGTTTCTACTTTTGTATCTAATTGGTATTGAAGAAGGATTTCTCTTCCGACATTTGCGGTACTACGAAAAATGTTTGTTTTTTCTCCGTCAGATTTTTTTCCATTTTCTGGAACCATTTCAGAAAACCTGCATTTATTTCAGGGTTTTGAAAAAAAAAAAATATATATAGAAAAAATAAGGATATTTAAAAAGTACTTATACCTGTTATTATTTTCGTTTTGAGTAGAAATGGCAAGACAGTCTAAAAACAAAATTTTCTACTGATTTTTTTTTTTTTTTTTTTTTGGCATTCAGTAATTAATGTTTGAGCTACAAATTTTACTCGAAGTTTTAATCGACATTCAACACTTTCAAGAACGTATTATAGATCTGATGATTTCTTTGTAAAATTGGTTTAGGGATTTCTTAGACGAACAACCAATTTTATTGTACATTTTCATGTACTTATCAAGTGCTTGAATAAAATATTTATGACAAATTCCCCAACCTGAAATAATGAGTTATTTAATTCTTCATTTATTCTCTTAGTTCTGAAAATTCCCATTCCATAGTTAATTAGTCGACAGCCAACTTTCGACCGAGTCTAATACCAACTTTATACTGCTACAAAAATATAAAAATTATTATCTACATGAAAAATACGGCAGACTCCAGTCATCCAGCACACATATTTACCTGTCCCCTTTCAGCTTCCCCCTTTGTGTAGTTAACGATTGCCTCCTTATTCGATGCGGTGCTTCGCAAATTTAATCTTTTAATTTTGATCCAAAGCGCTTAAAAATCGTAACTCATCGAAACATTGGCGTAAAAAAAATACAGTTAATTTTCATTAGTCAATGTAACAGGTAAGCCCCAATAAGTGGCTCAGCTGATGACGTTAATTTTGTTTATAATTAACAGAGTAATAAATAATAATAAATTAGTTGATCGCAAAAATAACGAATTCGTTACTTATCGTCAGAAATATACCCGATTGTGTTCGAATGTCCGGTTAATTCAACGATCATCAGTGGGTAAATAACATTTGATCGCACGATTCGAGTCAGTAACCAGTCAAATGAAGTTCAGCGAAAGCGTGGAGTTGGAGAAAATAAACTTTACACAGTATGTCAGTATCCTTTGATATTCCTGGCCTTAGTCGTCATGGTGGGTCGGTTCGACTTCTTGCTTAATAATTCGATGACGTCGACGTACTCCAAGGATACCTGTAACAGTATCGATGTTATTCAGACTCGACACGTTGACTAGTGTTAAGTTCGTTTACATGTTGAGAAAGGTGATGATTTTTCTTTGTATTCGTGCATCAGTCTTATTATGAAGTTCGATCAGCGATTTTCATGTTGAATAGGTGTAGTAGAAAGAGTTTTTTTTTTTAGGTATCTCGACAACGCATTCAGTTGATGACATTAATTTTCTTTGAAAAACCTCCGCAATTTTAGTACAAATCGGCCATGAACAAAATGAACATTTTCTCATAACAGCCGTACGTTGATTAGATTCGTCCACTATCATCTTACTGATTGTCATGAAAACAATCGGACGTAAATATTGTTTTCTTGAAAATGCTTAAAAATTCCTCAGTAATATGAATCTGTTGCGATGGAAGGGGCTGTTATTCTTTATTTTATTTCCCTCATCGATTCTTGCGTGTGCAACTGAAATTCACTGCGAGCCTCATTATCTTATGCTTTACTCATGCATGTGTCGAATAAAGGTGCAATCGAAATATTGGTCAGTTTTTATACGCTTTTATTCTACTCACACAATTTGTTGAAGTACACCGGATGACCAACTTCAGCGCTGCTTTCAAGTATTGCCACACCCCCACACATAAACTTATATCCGTTTTTATCAGTTGTTTTTTCAATTTTTGTTTGGTTCTGTCTCGGAGAAAAAAGTGAGAAATTTTATTTTCTATTTCGTCGTTATTTTCTTCTTCAAATTATAAAAGCGTATTTTTTAAAAACTCGTTTTTAACCTAACTTATATAAGTATACAGTTATTTGCGCAAGTTGTTTTATCATTGCCTAGATGAACGTGAATTGTGCCAACTGAATTTCATATGTCTGCGCATAAGTTTTAAACGTGCACCTAAAATGCATTAAAAATATATGTCATTGTCGGCCCAGTACAGGAGGATGCTCCCACATACGTAGTTCGCATAATGCATCGGCCTCCAATACAGAGGGATAAAATTAGGCCTCACAAGCTGGAAAAAAAAACAAAAAACCCAAAAAACGAAATAAATTGATACTTTTTGCTATATTTCACGAAGATTATGGTCTTAAGAAGGCTTCCAAAATATAAAATATATCAACATCCAAATTTGTGAGCACGCCCCTGGCCCAGTATTTCTTTATAGCCTAGTTTATCCAAGGATTCATTGTTCAGTGCTTTGATTAAACCGACTGAGTTGTGCAAATATTTTTAAAAAAATTCTAAGACCGTATACTTTACTTCAGGGAGGTGACAAAGATGAGAATATTTAAAATGTGAAGCCAAAAATAAATATATAAATTCAGTAATACATTAGGCTACACATTGTGTCGTAATGTCGTACAGTTCTTTTCAATTTGTAAATGGATTTATTGTCTCAGCTCATAATAAAATAATGAAAATACAACGGCAAAGTAAAGTTCGCTTCTTCTTGGAACGCGTGCATTCTTAATATCCAAAACAAAAGGTTTATTCGGGTTGACAGATTCTGTAAAATTAAGGGAGGCTATCCCACTAAAATCCATATTACTAAATAGAGTAAATGTTATACATGTTGATAGTTTATTCGGCGGAATAGCCCCTTTAATTTTACAGAATCTGTACAAAATTCGGCACCCAGAATAAATCCAAAATAATTATAATTCTCTGTAAGATAAGGGAGATGCCCCCATTTGGCTTCATACAAAATTTTTTTTCAATTTTTTAATAATTATTCATTACGTTCCACCCGTTGGTGTAAAAAAAATATAATTGTGAAGAAAATGTGATGAGAATTAAAATTTACTCACGACACAATGAGAAAAATCTAGTTCAGAAGAAAGTACCTTTTATGTTATGAGGATTTTTGAATTTTTTTTAGCTATAAAGGGAAAAAATGTTTTTCTGAATTTGATGTACCTATTTGCTGTTACCTTAGGTTGTGCGAATGTTCGTGAAATTTTATTCATATATTCCGTAGCCTAAATTGAGTTTTCATGAAGAACAATTTTCTTTTCAAAATCGCCGCAAACTTCCGTGAGTATACATACCTAAGTCAAGGGAAATTGGGAAATAATTTATCGAAAGCTGAAATTTGATTTGTCCGCTGACTATTATCTATCATCCTTAACAAATCCATAAAAGCATCTTCACAAGAGACGCGGCTTCTCAGAGTGATGAAAATGGTGGCACAAATCAGTTATATACATTTATCTCGCTTAGTTTTTATTGTGGTAAAAAATTAAAAGAAAACTGAAAAATTTGAAAAAAAAAAGCGTGCTATCTACCTTTTTTTTTGTCCGGCGCATAGTTCATGCATAAATCACGAAAATACATTTTTTTATATTAATACCAATTAAAGTGACAACAACCAAATGACGGAACAGTTCATAGAACATTTATTTTCCCTGCATCATTTCCACCTGTGTAAGTTTCAGATTATATTATCAGCTATTGTCATGTCTGATCCAAGACAAATTCATGTAGGAAAATGGAGGGTAAATAAAAAAACATTCCTATTTGAATTAAATCTGTTGGCCATTTTTTATTCTCAAGTTAAAGATATACATGATTAATAAAAAGCTGAGGTGATTGCCATTGGACTCGATATCCTTGATACTATTACATTTAATTAAAAATTTTCGATAATGGAAGACATAGGTATGTATTGTGGGTGATGCTAATTAGATAAGGGAATAAAGTTCCGCCAACTCCCTTCATATTATAATACGAGCAAATGAAAAAAGCAAGAGTAAATAGTTTTTTTTTTTTTTAAATAATTATATATTGTCTATATAGGAATGTAAAGTTTTTTAAATTAATCAAAACCCTGCCAATGAATATATGAAAAATCACTTCCAGGCAAAGTGTGTAATTATAACGAAATTAACTAATAAAAGTTCAACTAAAGAACTGACAGAAAAATTAATATAGGAAAATAGCTAGTATTTTCGTATATAAAGCAACAGCGACAGTTGTGTTAAGCAACTATGACACTTGTTAACATTTGTTCACAAACTCTGCACATTTTTTCTGCATCAGTATTCTTTCTATTCTAAAAAGGTTTCAAAATTCACGTTTCTAATATTTTTTTGTTGATTATTATTTAAAGAGATATTGGTTGTTAAGTGAAACATAAAGGACACCTTATGAACTATTACAATCGTGGATTTGTATGTATGTAATAAGTGTGAGACTTGTCGCTTTGTCATATTTACACACACCAAATGGAAATTTTCTATGATGCAAGTTAAACTGAATAACAATGTATACTTATACAGTACCTGAGTTCAGTTGGTCAGTAATTTTATGTATAGTGTATTCTAAATTTTCTCCTTACCTTATTTCAACACCTCTTCCCTAACTGATATAGGTAGGCTATGAGTACATCCTGCTGTATCTTATAACCTACACAATCTAATGAAAAATCAGTTGAGTTATGGTGCTGAAATGTTATTAGGGGAGAATTTTGTTTCACGTGTCTGGCTATATTTATATTGTGAATAAAATTATTGGCAAACTGAAACCATATACTGTATTAGTATAGTTGCACTCCACTGAATGTATTTACTGTAATAAACTGTTAGAAAGGTATAAACAGGAAAATTGAACAATTTATCCAAAAGCTATGTATCTAACAAAGAAAATGGTAGTATACCTTTTTTTGTAGATTTATATCTTTCTTTTTTATTTTATTTAAACAATTTTTCGCTACAGACTTCATCAATGCGATATTGAGGTGGTAAAATAAAATTCATGCATGTAAATGAAAGGTGGCCCACTGACGTGTTTTACAGAATTCAGAACGTGATATTCTGCATTTGATGTGATATTCCACATTTGGTATGGAAGAATTGTTGAGTTGGTTTCTATAAAAATCTATTCATTAATTTTGATCCAGTATTAGCCTCTAGAGATGGGATGGGTATGTTTTTCATTTTACGATAAGAAAATTTTGGTATTATTTGCTGTAGGTAATTCACATAAGTATTTTATTTTCTTGTTACCATGGTATTGGTCTCAGTTTTTGTCAGATAGTCATGAAATTTGCTACAATCAGACTAAATTAAGGATTAGACCTAATGATTTTGGTGTGAACTGGCTGGTATTTTCATTTTTATTTTAGCTATAAAATGCTTAATTTTGAACCAGTCGTTATATTTGAAATAAATATTCACTTCAATCTGTTGTAACATGCTACCAATTTTTGTGTGCATTGGCCAGGTGGTACAGTGATGATACACAACTAAAATGTGTTCAAAATACTTGCTTACGCCAATACCGAGGTGATCTAATTCATCAGATGAATTAGATTGCCTGAGAAACGCTCCAAAATATCGCATCAATGTGTGCGTGAAAATATCGAATGCGATACTATTTACTGCCATTACACAGCTTCAATATTGCGCCAGTGTATTGAAACTGTAAGACAAAAGCTAAGCAAAATAAATGCAAAAAACTGCCTTGTCACCATTTTCATCTCCCTTTGAAGGATGTTCGTGTCTCTCACGCCAATACTTATGAGGAGTCAGTATACACCAAATTTTAGTTTTCTGTAAATTATTCCATATATGAGTCATTTTTTGAGCTAATTTGCTTGACCTATTGACAAATGAAAAAATTCATATAAATGTTTCCCCAGGTAACTTCTTTTTCCTTTTGTAAGATATTGAAATATAATTTTTTCATTCAAATAACCTTGGTATTGTAAATTTTGAAACAATAAATTCACTTAATTTCATCAAAATAAGCAGACTCATTGCTGGAAAAAAAAAAGAAGAGATACACTGTTTGAAAACCGGAAAAATATATATTTCATTTATGCTAAAAAAATAATCAAAAATTATCAATGTTTAATTTGGAACGCCGTCTAAGTGTGTGTTGGTCTCAGTTATTTCAAAAATCTTCACTTATATGGCAGAAATCAGGGGAAAAACGAGAAAATGTACACGTTCGTTTGATTTTCTAATGATCATTGTAAAGGTTTAATTCCGAAAGAAAACCAGAAGTGAATTTTAAAATCTCGATTTTACTAAAGAATTTAATAGGTAGGTACCTACTTTCAGAACCAAGGTGAAAGTGAAAGTCTGGTCCCATTAAAATTATATTAATAGTAAAAAAAAAACAGGCGCAGCCAGCTCCTCTAGAAAATGTAGATTTTCTTTTCAAAAATGTCAATACCCATCAACTGTAAAGCCGTATCAAACCAAATTTGGCTGCATGTTAAAATAGGGCAAATGAAGACACCTAGTGGAATAAACTTCCCCTCCCCCAGAGATGGAGAACATTCTCAGAGTAGCTCCACTTTGTGTCCAGTTCGTGATAAAAATGAAAAATCTAACAATGACTACCCCAAACTAGTGAATAAAACAAGCTTAGGAGTTGAGACACCAAGCAGTCTAAAATAAAGAAGACGAAAAAATTGAAGTTCGAAAGGGAAAAGAATTAGAACTGATAAGGATACAGGTAACAACATATACTATTTTTTATCTAAAAAACTCTGATATTTATGTGAATATAGTGCTGATAAATCATTTTTGTCAGCTGACAAAATGAATCATGCTCGAAGTACTTTCAGGTTAAGAAGGTCGTATGTCATCTCCTATCCTCAGAGCACCTTAAACTCTGTTTAAACTAACAAGTGTATTACATCATAACTGTTAACAATGCGGTTAGTTGGGGGAGAAGAAAAGGTATTAATGCACATAACTGAACAAAGATAAACATCAATTTGGGTTATTTTCCGGAGTAAATAAACATCGTGTTTGAAGCAGGCAAGTGTGGAGATGATTTATGACTTCAGGCACTTCTTAGCATGAACAGAGTACAGCCTGATTTACACTTGGCTAGTTTTCTAGCTACTAGCCAGCTACATTGGAGCATTATTCTGTTAACAATTGAAATAAATAGGCCATTTTAGTCATTTAAAGTCAACTTTAGCTTGACAGAAAGTCTAATAAAAATCTCATTAGAATCTCATATGGCAATCTGCCTAGTTTAAGTTGATTTTAAATAGTTAACATGGCGTACTGAATTCAATTGTTAACAGAATTTTACCCCAAATAACTGGGTAGTAGCATAAAAGCTAGCCACGTGTGAACCAGGCTTATAGTTACAGATACGTATTACATTTATTACTTCTAAAAATCAACAATACTGCAATGGACTCGGAGAGAATGCGAAGATGATGTAGAGTAAGAGAAGACAACCAAAAATGCAGATGTCAGCATTCTTTAAGAGACAAAAAGAAAATAAAACAATATTGTAAAAAGAAAACTTACGAAAATGAAAAAAAATGAGTGTGTGATGGTACACATAGTTGAAGTGAAACTACTATATATTAATTTTCATTCGATGAATCAATTGGAGTTGAACGGGCCAAGCTCTTGCAATCACGGTGCTACATTTCATGACCATTTTTTAGTTTACTTTCGTAGGCAAGTCGTAATTACTGAAAAGTCTTACACTTCGACTATATAGTACTGGACCAGTAAAGCTCCATGAGATTAATGTACTTTTTAATGATGAGACATGCTTGTGAAAAAGTAGGCAATCCTTGCGTACCTTCTGCATATTTTCAAAGTTTTGTTTGAGTTCACCAATTTAGATTGCATCTGATAGAGACATTCTTTAAATTCACAAGGATAGTGTACATATAAACAGTAAAGTACCTCAAAAAATACGCTCTGCTTATTTATCACTGGCTTATCTAACCAGAAATCATCTTTCTTTACGGATTCAGTACTAGCGATGACATTAGTCAAAAATTGATTACTATCGAATAATCAATGGTAAAAATAAAAAGCACCTTTTTAATGAACAAATTTTCTCTTATCAAGCTCAAAAAAGGGTATAAATTTTACCAATTTTTTTTTATTAATCTCTAAAAACGGTTTAATTTTGTAATTTATGACCAAAATTAACATTTTAATAAACACTATCAGCAGCGATAGTTCATCAACCAACTGTTACCCATCACTATCCAATACTATACAGTCAAAGGTCTCACGTAATCAAAGCTACCAAAGTGATGTTTAAGCAAGAAGGCATCTAAAAAGATGAGACATTTTAGTTTTTGGAAAAGAAAAATTTGTTGCTAAATAATTATAATAGAACCCTTACACTCCTTTGCCTTTAAAATTTGCTCCGTAAACTATTTAAATAGACATTGTAGGTTAGTAAAATTAATTGAAAACGAGCAAATTTTATCTTACTCTAATCTTTGGAATAGAAGTTGTTGATAATATGTACGGTGAAAACAGCTATTTTGCTAATTGGTAAAAGGCTAAAAGCACTTATATTCTTTATACTGTGTTACAATTTCTCCTGTGGTAAGTTACTAAGTTCATTTGGTTAAATCTAGAAATATAAGAACTGATCGCATTTAAGAAAATAAATTTTAATGAGGCACTTGAACTCAGCATGCAGTGTGACCAATCTTGACCGGCTTTTTCGATATTTCAAGGTGAAAATTGGGAAGGCTAATGGTATCCAGCCGGTATTTAGAAAAATCAAAAAAAAATCGGTATTTTCCCAGTTTCAAGTCGAACTAATACATAAAAGTACATATCATAAAAAAGGAAAAAAATGTGAAACTTTCAGAGGTAGCCTGTGATGCAAGTAAACTTAATGTACTCTCAAGAAATTTTAAAAATTAAACAAAACACTACGCATATAAATGCTTCAAAATATAAAAAGAAAAAAGCCTAAAAAACTTTTTCTTCGCTTCGCTCACTAAATTTTTGGACTCCCTTCGCTCAGAAAATTGTTTAAAATGCTCAATTCGGTAGACTAGCCATTAATATTTCTTTACAATAAACAGAGGCATGCACGCGGTGGTAAATTTTTCCAGCACGCCCCCAAGAGACGTCATTTGGCTATTTGAAGAAAAAAAATAAAATAAAAAAGGTCTTTTTTTCTATTAATTTTTACAACGGCTTGGCAACGCATGTACGATAACAAAACAGAATTGAAGTCTGGCTAAATTTAAATTTCCTACCTTCCTCCACAATATAGTTTCCATTTTTCTTACAAATTTCCGACAATTGAATTGAGAATTGAACAGTAGAAAGTGAACTGTAAGAAAAGAGGTTAGAAAATGGAAGTCCATTTCCAACCAATACAAGTTAGGAATAATTAGGAAAAAAAAAAATTACAGAAGCTGTCAGTAAAATCAACTAAGCAAGAAGAATAATAAATACTAGATTGTCGACATTTATTACAAGTTTTTGAGAGATGACTTCTCGAGTGCCACACATCTGCTAGAAATATCATTTTGTTGGATAAAAGGTTGCTGATATAAATAAAACTTCAAGTTGAAATTTTCTAACTTTACAAAATACGTATTAGAGAATTGAGTAGCGAGTTTAAATTCTACTGAAGTTTTATTTATTCAATTGAAAATTTTGATGATAAACATTCTCTAAATTATTCTGATGCGAGTCCAAAATATTTTTCAAAATTTGAGGTTGCATGGCTAGTAATATTGTCATATGTGAAATTTTGGGTTTTTTTTCTTCGATCATGTGAAGAATATAGTTATAGGCTGGTATTCGCTGTTGACATTTCCGTATTCTAGAAAGTTTCTTAATGTTAAGTAGGACCAAAGTACTCATTCAACCAGGTTTATCCTATACTTATACATTGGAGTCACAGATAAGATATTACTTAAGTAACCAATCTTTACTTAAGTATCATTCTAGAATACAGGTGTTAGTATTCACTAACCTGAGGGTCTGTTTTTAAACTGCAGTGAAGCTGCAAAAAAATAGTTTAGCTGAAAATAATGAGAAATGTAGCTTCCTTGAGACAAACTATATTAAAGCTACGAAAAAAAAAAAAGTTTCACAGAGAAATATAGCTGAGAACTGCAAGTTTTAAACTGACATTTAGGTTACTGGACACAAAATGTTAACTATGAATACCATCCATAGAAAATTAGCCCACATATTTGTAGGCAAATAAATAATTTTTCTCAACTCATACACCAAAAAGAGGTTATTATTAAATCGATTTTGGTAGTGATATGATAGATTTCCCAGTCAATTCCAAATGGTCCATAAAGATTTTCATTAGGTACTTCACTAGTGTAGTAATGTTAATGGAGTTTTTACTTGACTGTTTTTTTGGTTTACACATATACAAGTGACAAAATGTCACTAGGTAGGGCCATTTTACATGGTGATGCCTACAAACAATTGAGTCCACCCCTCCATAATTATTCAGTTATTATCTAAAATTCTGTTCATAAATGAAGTCTATCTTTTTAATTGAATAATTAATAACCTCTTTTTGGTGGATTCGTTGAAAAAAATATCGTCCCCAACTAGTTATCCACTTATGATAATTGACTCATTGCGATTAAAATGCGAGCCGCCAGAGAGTGCTGCAACTATCCAACTCATTGACAGTCACTCATTTTGTTAACTAATCAAGTAA
Organism: Ericerus pela; assembly: GCA_011428145.1. Lineage (NCBI taxonomy): Eukaryota > Metazoa > Arthropoda > Insecta > Hemiptera > Coccidae > Ericerus > Ericerus pela. The sequence continues at coordinate 1,200,493 of WOFM01000432.1, forward strand.
AATACTATAAAGGGGTTGGGAAAAATAAAATGAAAAGGTTCTGTTGATCTTTTATTTTTTTATTATTTTATTAGATACCTACTTTTTTTTACATGAGTCCTAATTATTCCAAAGTTTTTGACTTGGACTTAGTAAAGGTAAGTAAAAATTCAGAAAATTACTTTGAGCGTTAAAGAACTGCCTGATAAGGGACCAAACGTTTAGTGCATATAGAATATGTACTTGTTACCTAATCTGGCCAATATCCACACAATTTTAAAGCGAGTAATTATGCAACCGTTAATTTTGATATAATAATAAATAGGTACACCAGTTACTGGTGAAGTTGAAATTATTTAACTTCTGATTCTGGAGTGCTAGGAAGCAGATGAAACGTATCCTGTGTATTAAGAATGAATTGGAATCAGTCAGTCAGTGATTCTAAATATAGGCCTACTACACTGACAACAACCCATTGAGTTTCTAGCCTAACGAATAATGATTTCTATTTGTCGTTTTAGCCTAATTTCATTAACGGCTTAGCTGTATCTATTTGTTATTTATGACATAATTTCATCTGCAGTATTTAAAATAATAACAGGTTTCGCACCAATTTCATTAGGTTGCTTGAATTGGATGATGTGTGCGGTTATTGAAGCAGTTATTAATTATTGGGGATCTGCTAATTATATATGTGGTATTTTTGTAACTTTCATTGGAAAGCGTGAAATACATTTGAAATAGGCCCATTGGTCGATCTCCGGTTCTACTGAATTATTTCTTAAAGTTTCTGATTCGAAAATTGTACCCTAAACAGCGCTCAATGAAACAATGAGAGAGCGAAACACGACTTGTAATAATTAAAGAGATTAAAATCGATACCTGCTGTGTTTGTCCATCTGAGGTAACTTACAACGTATTCCATGAAATCTCCTGAATTATATTTTGAATAGATTCAAAATCAAATTGGAGAGACAAAATTTTGGCGTATTTTTAGCTCCTCCTTCCTAAGAATGCGTTTTGTATACAATATTCGTATGATCTGAGAATTAACGAATACCAAAGCTCCAAGTTTGGAGAGAGACAGGAAAGTAGTTTCCCCTTGCAGATATTATTATCAATTAAATTTTCTAAATGTACGGTCCATCATTAATAAACAAATTTTGAGTTTTTTAAATTTTACTTTCTCAGTTTTCATCAGTTCTCCCTCCCCCCCCCCAAAAAAAAGTGATCATTTAATCCACAGAAAAAGTGATCTGTTAACGGACCTGCTTTACAGGACCGGGATTATTGAAATTCACCGATTCGTGAGCTTTCAGTTATTGAGCCTTCGTTTAAGCCCTCCTGTTTTATATATGGACGAAAGTAGATCTTGAGCCTGATATTTAAATTTCAACAATCGCTCTCCAGATGTACCTATTATAGGTTGACGAATAAATGTACACTTTTACCATTGGACTGTATATAAATAGGTATACTATATACTCAGTCAACGAGCTATAGGAGCCTTTAAAATGTACCAATATTTATCAAAAATTAGTGATTCCTTTGAAAACATTAGCGAATTTCGGTATTTTTATCTGCGATTTTTGTAACATTCACAACATTTCAATTTTTGAAAAAATTTTACACTTTCATTTCACGATTCTACAGTCTCTATTTGAGCTACGCAGCTCCAGTTGATACTGTTAGAAAAAGTATAAAATTTTCTCGAATTCTGAACCAAAAATAACTGTTTTATCGTCGTTAGTTTTTTAGAAATAAGCCATAAAAAATATCAAATTATTTAAAATTTTGCTGTTTTTAGATTTTTTAGTTATTTCAAAAATTAATGAGTTTAAGAAATAATTTTCAGTGTTGATTACCCTAAAAATTTACTACTCTTTCCAACTGTATCAGTTCCAGCTTTCTATTTCCAATAGTCTTTGAGGAATCTTGAGGGAAATTTTTCTTTCTCAAAATTTCAGTGTTGAGAATGTCGCAGAAATTTCGGATAAAAATATCAAAACTGGGATTCCAATAGGTAAAAAACTTTGATGTATGAAAAATCGCGAAGGGCGTGGGTTCAATTTCAAACAGCTCTTGAAATATTTTGGAATTTCTTCTCACTTTGTTTTTTAATATTAATTCACGTAAAACAATAACAAAAAAGCTAAAATTGAAGAGTACCTATGAAACATTGATGATGTGAAAAGTGAAAATTACACCCTACCTAATCTAATTTCTTATTACTGTGTAGCACTTTGAAAATTTTTACCTACAACTGGGCGTGATACAAAAATTTTTACCTACAACTGGGCGTGATACAAAAACTAGTAGTTTACGTTATGTCTATAATCATTCTCACTATCACTAAAATCCTCATAAAATAGGCAAAGTGGCCGTAAATGTAAGTGTCCACTGCTCCTCTCCTCACTACCTCCAATGTGTCGTGAGTTTAAGCATAAACTTCTTGGTCAAGTGCTAACTTTTGCACCTGTTTGCTACACAACTGCGAGCGAAACCGCTGGTTAAAGCTGTAGTCATTATTAGTCTTAAAAATATTTTTCTCATACGTTCAAATGTACCTTCGAATACAAAAAATGCATGTCAACTGTAGTTCGCACTCTTTGCCATTTGTGTGTATTTCATAAGTTAGCCTACCACGAAAATTCAACGGTCAACTTCGATTTTATTTTTATCATTTGATAGTTCATGAAATTTTTAATCAAATAATGTTGCACTAGGTAATTCTCATTTATTTATTTCATGTGCAACTTTAACTAAGTATGTAGGCTACTACTGGACCGGTAAAGAACGATGATTTTTGGTTAGACATACCGGCGCTAAATAGGCAACTGCAGCGTACTTTTTGACGTATTTTGCGCTACGTTTATGTACGGTATCCTTGTGAATTTAGGAGGTGACTTTATCAAATGTATTCTACGGTATACTCCGTTCACGCTAGAATTGCATGACGTCAGAATCACGTATAGACGCGGCGGTCGGTTGGGGTAAGAGGAAAAGGTATCGATGCACATTGTTGTACATACGATGATAAGCATCATTTTGTGGAGTAAAGAAACATCGTTTTTCGGGTAGACAAGTGTGGATATGGTTTATGACGTCACGCACTTCTTATAGCGTGAACAGAGTATACTATAAATTGGTGAACTCATACAAAACATTGAAAATACACAGAAGATACCCCGGAGGTGCTAACTTTTTCGCCGGCATGTCTTGACATTAAAAAGTACTTTAATTCGGTACTATATAGTCGAAGATGTGCAATAAACAGTAGGCTATAGGCATATTGCTTTATTCTCGTATAACTTGAGAATACGGTTGAAGTCTTGAAATATGTGTAGAAGTTAGGCACCTAAGTTTATTCAGTATAGCTATATAAATTGACAATTTATAGGCTATTTTGTTTAGGTATAATTTTTGAGAGTAACCTACTTTTTTTCAATTGATTGCAAATTTTTCTAATAATTTTTATTTTATTTTTGTCATTACAGAAGCAAAATGAGCATTATAATTCGTTTACAAAATTTGCCGTGGTCAGCAAATGCCGAAAATATTCGACAGTTCTTCAGTAACTTGGTAATTCCCGATGGCGGCGTTCATATCGTCGGTGGTGAACATGGAGATGCGTTTATCGCATTTGGGTGAGTTTGACCAAATTTTTCCGTAGAACATTGTCATTTTTTTCGTGCCATTCTGTTATAACGTCCTTTATGTGGCCTACAACTGTATTTTAGATTGCTCAAATCATACAAAATCTACAAAACGATGTGCGTAGGTTGCAAAGTGTAAAGGTAGATAAGGACCATTTTTGACCTAATTGTAGGTACACTCGAAAAAAATTTTTTGGTTGGCACCTACTTCTGATATTATTTAGAAAATTCAAGATAATTGTGTTATTCATGATTACATAATTTTATTTATTTTTAACATTTCAGGGTTTTTTTTGACATGTTGAACAAATTATACCACTGTGATTTTTACATAATATATGTTAATCGTCTATCAAGAATTCATTTTGGTTAATTTTGGTTTAGTTTTTCGTTTTCGGTGCTATGTACTTATGATGATGATTTAGACACAATGTTTATTATACTCACCTTAGCAGGCATATTCATTGCTGGTTGAGTGGCGAAGTGCTCCTCAGGTCTATCGTAGACCTCTTTCTAAGCTCGTTAGACACCATTCGCCATTCGCAGTTTGCAATTTTCAATTTGTACCCAACGGTTCGATTTCCGTTAGGCCTTGTATATTTGAAAAATAAATTTTTTATGCCTCCAAAGTGTGCGTAAAGAGGCAAATTTCTTCACAGTTTAAAAAAGTAAGAATTTTCGCACGCGCGTTTCCGAACTATTTACGTTTTTGCAGTGCTGTCTAGGCTGCGCTCACACACTTTCTTAATTTTGCCTACTTTACGCGCGATTTTCTACACAGCGCACTATTTTCAGTACATATCTCCCTAATCGTGCATTTTTGTACGTATTTTTTTGAGTGGGTATTGCAAGAAATAGTGTGTGATACACGTGCGAGGTAGATGATTGCTACTTGTGTGATTCGCTGCCCTTGCTATCAGCTTATGTTGTAATCATCACACTCCAGTAAAATCATCTAATTTTTGAACTTGTATCGCAAATAGCTAGTTTAGATGTACATCAACAACAACATCTAGTTGTTAAAATTACCCTTTCGTGTTCTTTGTGTACGCCTTTGTTGAAGAACTTTCCTGGCTATTCGTATATGTAATCCACGTTTTTTTCATTGACGAGTGTTGCAAATTACACAAGTGGCAAAATCACCAACTTCTCACATGAATCACGCATTATTTTTCATTTATACTGAATACCCACCCAAAAAAAAAAACAAATGGAATGAAAAGCGTTTCAAACGGACAAACCTATTTTTATGCACAAGCAAAACTTGAATGAATTTGTAAGGTACGTACCGCAAATGTCGACATTTGCCTCTTTACCCCTATTTGGACGTGTACAAAGCTTGGCTGTTTTTTATCCAGCGGGTATTATTAAAAACGTATTTTCAATGATTCGTGCGAAATTTATGAATTTTTGTTGAAATTTTACAGTGTAAAAACTTTTCATCTGATCCATTGCCTAATGTAGGAGTATAGTTATCTTTAATATTTAATGTAAGGCTGTGGTTGCAATTTACTCGGCGTATTAAGTGAATATTGGGTTTCTGTTACAGGTCGGACGAAGATGCCCGGCAGGCAATGATGAAAGATGGTGGCGACATCAAAGGTGTCAAAATAAAGTTACTGCTTAGTTCGCGCGTCGAAATGCAAAAAGTCATCGACACAGCGCGCCAGCAAGCAATGACCTCGCAGAATTTACTACAAACGCTGACAACGGTGAATCAGCAGCAATTTGATCCGTCAGCGATGCCACTCAACATACCATCTAACCTTCTGTCAGCACTGCCCAACCTGTGTAATATTTCAGCCATGAGCCCGATGCCGATGATACCAAATTTTTCTGCGCTGGCTGGAATGCCTGGAATGGGCCAAATCCCGTTTACAATGCCGGTGACAACAACGCCGGCAACAAGACCCGCGGAAGCGAAGCCAATGAACCACGTGGCCCCATTGCCGAAAACGACACCAACTAACATCGGGCTCGCTGACAAAACGAAGGAGAATATACAGTCGCAGTCGCAGCCGCAGCCACCGGCACAGTCGCAGACTCCATCTCAGTTGCAAACGCGTTCCTCGCAGGGAACGTCCAAATCAAGAAGTCGGTCCCGATCCAGGTCCAGATCTCGCGATCGTCGCGGTTACAGGGATCGATACCGACGTGACAGTCGATCCAATGATCGAAAATATCGACGCGATCGCAGCAAGAGTCGCGATCGCGATAAGAAATCGGACCGAAGTCGTAGTCGAGATCGATACCGTCGACGTAGTCGCAGTCGGGACAGGCGAAGTCACGAAAGTGGCAGAGATTATGGCAACCGTTCGAAAGATCATCGAAGAGATTCTGACCGAGGTAGTGTCAAGAAAGACGTTAATTCTGTTCAGGCTGCCAACGCAAAACCGCCGTATAAAGTAGGCTCCGGTGTTCCGGCGCCAGCCAACGCCGTAGCGAATAACGTTCAGGCGTCAACTCCCCATGATAAGGCCACCCTCGCCGCCGCTGGCAACCCTACGATGGCCCAGCATGCGAACTCCGAGTCGCAAAACCAGCCGACGGAACAGCCGAAAGCGAACGCCGATCCGAAGGTGAACTGGCCTACTGGTTTCGTTCCACCGACAATGCCCTCGTGGCCGGCCGCTATTCCGACACCCTCCGACCGAAAGCCACCCGCTGAGCAGCCTAAAACTATCGGTAGTGATCAGGTGACGTCTGCAATGTCGACGATTCCGTCGATGCCGCCAATGCCGCCCATGTCGACCATGTCGAGCATGTCGAGCATGCAGTCGATGTCGAACCTGCAGTCGGCTATGCCATACGGCATGACGCCGTATTCGATGGCCTATGCAGCCGCTGCCTCCACCAACATGTACGCTATGAACCGATTTCCAGGCGCGCCCCAAGCCGCAATGCCGGCGGCCGCCATGTATCCTGGTTTTCCTATGGCCGCGGCTGCTATGGCGCAAGCGAATTACAGTCAGTTTGCAGCGGCGTCGGTCGCGCCTACCGCGCCTGTAGCCAAAACTCCGCAGCCTAACGAGAACATGAATGCGGTCGTCAAGTCGACCCCGATCGACGACGCCAACGACACGGACGAGGAAGTGGACTGCTTTGGACGTGTGCGAAAGCGATCGAGACGACCGTCCTTTTCGCCGGATAACCGCGACGGCGGTTTCGAAAATGGAGACCGATATGAAAAGAGGGATTCGTTCAAACCGAGAGGCGGAAATTCTTACAGCAGCAAACCCCCATATCGGGATACGTTTAACAACGATGATGGTCGCTTTCGTCGAGGGTGAGTCGATTTCGATATGTCAATAAGTTATTATTCTTTATGTCGGCAATTTTTTTCAACTTTTCATATGAAAATTCGCGTGAAATCCCTGCAACTGTAAACCGCTTTTCGAAAGGAGTGTTGGGCCGTTTAAGTCGAATCGTTTTCATTCCCTGAGGAAAAAATACGTCCTGTCCTATCGCTCAGTTTGGGTAGTATGGCCTCGGATTGATTTTCGGATTTGGTATTTGCTGGTACCGTTCGCGTCACTTCATTTTTTCACACATTGATTTGCTCTTTATACTTTTTTAAAAAATGAGAAAAAATACAGGTTTTACTCTCTTAAAACGTCCTAAATAGTGTTTATTCTTGAGTGAAACAGAAACCTTCTCCTTTTTTCTTCCCTTTCAGGAAAACATTCTAGTTCGGCTTCAAAGAAAATATTCGAATACCTTGTTATCAGATAAGTACATGGGTACACCTACCTAACTTATGCAGAAAAATTTCATTTTATTCAAGCTATTTTTAATTTTAATTTTTTTTTTTTTTTCAACAGAGATTAGTAATATTTCACGAGTTAATGTAAACTAAAAAAATAATAATTACTTCTATTCTGAAAAAAAAATAAAAAAAAAAATAAAAAAAATAAAAAAATAAATTGATGTGCCAAAAACGTTTAAACGATGAAATATTTCTGGCAATGACTTTTCTCTAAATTGAAAACAACGATAAATTATTCATAAAATTTCTGTGTATATGTTCATGTATTTCTGTTGAAAACATTCATGCTTGATGAAATTTTATCATTTTCCATTTACATCGGATTTTCTGTTTTGAATTTTTAGAATATTGAAAGTTCCTTTCGCTAAAAATAATATGTCTGGCTCAGCACTTTGTCAGCGTACCTTCTTCAATTCTTCAGAAAAATTATAATACTTGATTTGCACAATTAATTAAAAAACAACGGATTCGTTAATAATATGAGGATTATAAGATTATCTACATCCACCAATATTTTGAATTTGAATCTTGTTCGGGAATAAGAAAAAACATGTAAAGTCTAAATATAATTACGTAGATACAGATGAATTATATTAATGAATCAAAAACCAAAAAGGCCCGCACCCTTTAACCTAATTCAATATTGCCATTATTTAGTTAAATTCAGCATATCTATCGTAATTCACAATAATTAGGCTTCATTAACAAATTCTAGGCGTTAGTATACTATTTTACGGTAAAATTTAGTCAGATAGGGGAATCAAAATATTATAGATTCTCTTACATTATAGAATTTGACAGAAAAATAGCAAGTCAAATTCGATAATACTAATAAAATGTGCTTAAGAGCTGTATGCATTATGGGATTCTGAATAACGCTTTATTTTATTCAGTCAACAGCTATTATAAATTCTGATTCATTATAGCACCTGCTCGCAAAATAGAGTATACCTGTACACGCGTAGGATTTGTTGACGGAGCCTAAAATTATTGTAAATGAGGAGGACGCACTACCTAATCGTATTTACCACTTGAACCTTCTTTTTCGATTTTAAATGTTTATCTTTATGTAAAACAGTGAACCCTAATTTCCCAGTGTGTGGTAAAATCTTTCATGTAGATGGTTAAAAAGAAAACAAATTAGTTGAAGGGAACCAATTAGTCGGAAGCAAGAATTATACTCTTCATATTTTATTCTCTGAGTAATCAAATATTTTTGTAATGCGCTGCATGCTAATTAACGTGCGAATATTATTTTTGTTCGCGTTCGAATCTCTCTGTTCGTAAATATTTAAAATGTATTTTGTAAAATCAAGCAGTGATCGTTGCGTTGAATTGTTCAGTTATATAACAAGGTACTTTTCGTTTGTTTATAGTGGTCCGGAAGAAGGTAGCTACCGAAAACCTTCGTTCCGACGTAACTTCGATCGATTTGACGGCAGCGGCGATGATCGACGTGGCTTCGACCGACACGAAAACGCCGGCGATCGTCGAGGCCATAATATTAATCGATACGAGGGTGGTGCGGACGCTGACGGCCGGAAACCTGCTTCCTACGAAACGCGTAACGACCATCCCAGGTACCCCAAAACATCGTACGACCAGTCTCCCTACGAACGTAACCCGGCGGAGAATCGTCGCAATTACGACCGTTTCGAGAATCGTGATGATGGCAACGACGAACGACGAGACAAACCGTTCAGACCGTCAAGGTTCGAAGAATCTCGAAAAAATCCTTCGTTCGGTCACAACAGCAGCGGCAACACCAACGGCAACAACGCTTCTACTACTACTACCACTGCTGCTGCTGCTGCTGATGCTACTGCACCACGATCGTCGTCTCCCCAGCCACAACATCCTGTCATCTACCAGACGTGCGTCGAAATGCGTAACCTGTCCGGCAGTATATCCGAAAAAGATGTAAAAGAATTTTTTAAACCTCTGCCTCTGTACGATTCGTGCATCAAATTCCAATTCCATTCGAACGACGACGGTAGCCGTAGCGTTAGCGTTCTCGTGAAATTCGTCAACGTTGGCCATAAAGGGATGGCCCTCAAGTACTCCGGCAAACTGCTGAACGGACAGCGAACGGAGATCGTCGATCTCGAGCAGCAGCTGTTCGAGTCGGCCGAAGATATGAGTGTGAGTCTGCAGCAACCCTATCTAAAGGTGAGCTTCGTACCGAAACGCGCCACCCCCGATGATATCGCTAGCGCGTTCTCCATGCCGCCCGACGAGGTGGTTATGGTGCAGCTCAATGGTCGCGAATCTCTCGAAGCGTTTCTGAAGTTTGCCCACACTCAGCCGGCCATCGACGCCCTCAAGCATAAGGATAAGGTGTTGATTTGCGGTAGCCGCGTCAAACTGTCGGCCATTCGCGATGACGACTTCGAGGCGGCGAAAGCGACGGCTACCGCTTCGGCGGCGTCCGCGCCGGTCGCAGAGTCGGTCACAACCAGCGGCAATTACGTCATCGAAGGGGCGAGAACCCTGTCTGAGGATGTGCCAGCGTTGATCGACGGAGTGCCGCAGGAGGTACCGCCGGAGGTACCTGCGCCGTCGTCGTCGTCGTTGGCCGATGGTGGCGGCATCGTTCCCGCGACTGCGCCGTGTCAACCCACGGACGTGCGCAACTACGGCGCCCGTGAAAACGCCAGCGCGAACGCCATCAGTGACGCGAAAGGCCCACCCGACCAGAACAACGTTCAGCAGCAGCAGCAGCAGCCGCAACAACCGCCGCCGACCCAGCCCAACAACGATTCTGGTCAGCCGGCTCCACCAACCTGTCTTCAACTGAACAATCTGCCGCCTCACGTCAGCGACCAGGATATTCTACGCTTTTTGAACGACGTCAACGTCATACCCCACCGCATCCACATCATGTACAACGTCGAAGGAAAGCCCATCGGGGAGGCATTCTGCGAGTTCGGTGACGAAGGTGCGGTCGACGGAGCTATGCAGAAGGACAGATGTCTGCTAAACGATCGTATCGTCGCCATGACGCCGGTCACCTTCGACGAGATGATGGCGTTGGTGGGCGAGGTGCCCGAGTTCTACGATGAACCGTGCGATCCTTCGATGCATCGCGGTTACCGGCAGCGAGGCGGAGGCGCGTCGTCATATCGCGGAGGCGGTGGTCGACGACCGCCATTCGGCGGGCCGCGAGGTCAGTTCGCCGAGAGCAGAGGTCCGATGTCGCGGCAACCCTACGTACCGGACCAGTTCGGGCGGCCGGGATGCGTTGTGGCGCTGGAAAATGTGCCGTATAAGGCGACCGTCGAGGACATACTGGAGTTCTTTGGCGAGTTCGATCTGAACCGGAAAAACGTTATTCGCAGATTCAACGAGAATAATTTGGCGACGGGGGATGCGCGAGTTTGTTTGCGTAACCCCAGCGAAGCTTTAAGAGCATACCGAGAATTGGACGGCCAAATGATTGGCAACCGAATGATTACCGTCACGCTTATGCGATGAATGCTATCCTTACCTTACGTATGCTACCGCTGCGAACAGCATAAATACGCTTTCAAATATTTTCTAAGTTTGTGTTTTCACTTCAATCACGACATTTTTTCGTTTTTGTTTTTTTTTTTTTTTTTGAAAAAACGACTGACATTTTTATTTTAATAAAAAATATAGTATATATAGTATATTGGAAGTGGTTTTCCTTCTTCTCGGTTTCGTGGTGTGTTTGCACTCCGACTGATTTAGCTTTGAAAAATCAATCTCGACTCGTGATTTGAAGGTTTTTTCGATGTTTGTCGAATGAAAGACTGTTTAGTAGAGTAATTACTTTACTGCTACCTTGTACATAAATCGTTTTTGTTATTTTGTTGTTGTTTTCTCCCTAAGTTTGTAAATAACCCCATTTGTTTTTTACATTCTACCGAAGATACCTTGAAATATTTTTTATTGTAAAAATATCTGTCTTGTATAGTATTAAGGTATGTAAATACGTTTTTCTCATTTTTCCTTTCATTTTGTTTTGTAAACATTTGTTGATAGAGTAATACTACTTGTCCTGTGCGATTCTACGTTTAATTATTTTAAATTTTGTAAACAAAAATTCGGTCAATAAAAGTCTATATTTTTTCATGAATTTGATGTTATTTCATTTCTTTTTTCGTTGAAAACGCTCAATGGAACGGTAATCGTGTAAACTACGAGGTACGTGTCTACGTAAAGTACCTTCATTCACAATGTTGGAATCATTTTTCTAACCGTGAGGAAGAAATTCTTCAGCATTTTTATTTGGTGAAAAAAGAAAGTAACACCTATATTATTCGTTGAGATACTAATTAAATTGTTAGTTTTTGGATGATTGCATTGTTAGATTTCGAATGAGTACTTCCACAGCCACATCCATAACATTTTACCGTATTGTCGCACTGATTAATCACATATCATCCGATTTGTTTTTTTGCACCAATCAGGCAAAACCAAAAGAGTATTCTAATATTTACTATCCAACTGGATCGAAAAAATTTGCAAAATGTATCAGTTACCAACGTAAATTGCTTTGAAGCTCCATTCTCAGTTTATGTATTGCAATGAAAAATTTCAAGTTGTTCATTATTAATAAATTTTATTAAAAAAAAAAAAAAAAAAAAAAAAACCGACTGCATTAATCTGAATGAGTAGCTCTTATTGGTGGATATGCAGAAATTTATAAAAATAATTTTTTCAATCTTTCAATTCTCATTTTCTTCAATTACACCGTTCTAATTTTTTAATTTTGAAATATGAATAGCCGAGGACATTCTCCGGATAGTCAGAAATATTTTGAGTTTACTTTCATTAAAATCTATAAAGTAAGACAATTTGTTCTGAGCAAACGAAGTTTATTTAGTTCCGGAGATATGACATACTGAACATATACCTAACCTCCTCCGTACGCAGTCGATAAAAATTTGTTTCATTCTTCTCAGCTTTTCATTTTCAAAATTTCTGTATCCTTTCAGTCAGCCTCATCCATCCTCTGATTTTGGTTTCTATTATTCTATGCAATGTAAGTGTGGTTGGGTTTAGTGTTACCAATATAAGGTGTTTTTTTCTTTCAAAACTTCGTTTTTTAAATTTTATTTATCCTTCAATATTTTCTAACAGAAAAAAAAAAATTTTGCAAAAAATTGTATAAGTTACCTGCTATAATAATGTTATAAAAATTTAACTAAAGAGCAGTAAATGAGTACCTTCGTACATGCACAAAAACTATGTCGGATTTATGTGATTATGGAGAAAAAATAAATAAAAATACGGAAGAACCTGGGTTTGAACTGAGACTCACTCTTCGAGGCTTAAGGGCTTAAGTTTTAACAGAACTTATCGAGAAAAGAATCAAAATCTCAAGTGCAGTGCAGTACTTTTTTCTGCCTCATCGACAATTTAACATCGAGTATCGATGTGAGTACCAGTAGGACAGAGGCAAATACACCGACATGTAAGAAACTAAAAACTAATAGAATTTGAATTTCCAACTAAAACTTTTTTTCTTTTGAAGCACAGTTCATGGTTTTTTTCCCGCAAAAAACAAAAAAAGCCAGTTTCAAGTTTTTACCGAAAATCCTGACACAACTGAAGTATCAAATTTAAAATTTTCAATTGGGAGGAATAACAAAGAGATTTTCCTTTTCAATAAATACGAAAATTTTCCGAAAGATGATTAAGATAATAATGAACGGCGGAATTAATTTATTTCCCTGAAATAAAATGCATCCAAAATTCATATTGTTCCATTCGTTCCACTTATATATTAACTCTACTTACCTACTTGCAAAAAACTTCAACTGCAATCGAAGACCAACCGTATATGTCTCCCATGTCAACTCAACTGTGCGTTTTCGTTCAATGTCAAGTACCTCAAACCATAGCCGAAAATTTATCTATCACCCTTGGGAACCTTCTGGATTTTTCAGGAATTCGACAATCATTTCTTCCAAATGAATAACATATTCAGAAATCTTACACCCACTGTAAATCGATACTTAAGTACCTATAGATTTACTACTTAAATAATATTTTATCTGCGACTCCCATGTATAAGTATAGGATAAACCTGGTCTTCTGAGTACTTAAATCTTAATTAACGTTAAGAAACATTCTAGATTTCGGCTGTTAGTAAAGAATAATTTTGTTTCGTCTAAAATAATATCGAATCCATTTACGGACGACGAATTACTGTGAACACATTTTTTTTTTTTTGAAAACATAATTCAGATTCAACCAGTTGCAGTTTGCAAAGCCCAACTCTACTTATCAAACGGTGAAGTGAAAATCGCAACGTCGCAAAAATCGGTTCCTCGTCGCAAGTTTTGAAAATACTGAGGTATTTTCAGTTGGTTTTCAGATTCTTTACTCCCAAAAATTTAATTCGTAAGAGCGTTTATAAGGAAGGTCCTCGATTTCTGCACCCCTTAGCCAACGAACTTATAAAAAATTGTGTATTTTCATCAGTTTTGGTGATTTTTTGTTGTGTGGCGGCCAGAAGATACCACTGAGAATGTGGGAACCTCCCCTTAGAACGGAGCTATATAGGCCCTTGGTAATTCGTCATAAATTTTCAATCATTTTCGTAATTTTTTTATAGTTATGATTGAATAATAGTGAAAATCAATTTATCACAGTTGCAAGCTTTTTACTCTTTATAGGTAGGTTGGCTATGCTCATCGTAATACTACCGACGATGAATTCGAGCTTTACACATTTTGTCTACATGGTCGTTCTTTCATTGTCTTTTTCAGGAATGAAATTTCATTCAACGTTTACCTCTTGGGGAATTTAAAAAAAATGTTTGAAAAATTTTATTTTGAAATTTTTAATGATTCCAAAGCCCTCCCCGCGGAACACAATTTGAAGTCTTTTTCAGAAATAGTAAAAAGAACTTGCTGCGCGTGTAGCCTGTAAAATCACGCATGGCTCACCAAGTAAACCAATGCATAATTTGAAACAATTCATTTTCTATTCAAATAAATTAATTATGCGATTACACATCCAATAAGATACATGATTTGTACAATTTCATCAAAGGTCGCTTAAAATAAATCGAAAAAAGCAAGCGAAAAATTTGGTATTGTTTTCAGCTTGACACAACGGATACTTGATACGTACAGGGAGACTAAAATTAATGTGCGATTGAATTAAGTCGATAACAAAATATTCGAAAAAAGAAAAGAAATAATAATATAACAGTAACTGTAACAATAATAATATAGGCAGGTATAATTATAAAACAACAATACAAGATCGAAGAATACCGTTACAAATGCATTTTTTACAAGAATAAATAGTAAAATAAATATGATCGCAGTATATTTAATGCAACAATAAATTAGTTAACTGAAGAAACAGAAAAATAAGCTCAGTTAACGCTTTTAGAAATAAGAGGGTTCACGATACATGACTATTATTCGAAACCAGAATGATGAAACAGTAAAAACTGAACGTATAAATCGTAGTTTATAACACGAATTTCATTCGAAAGACAAAATAATAAAAAAATAACGAAGTTCGCCGATTGCTGAATGTCGGTTTTTGAATTTCGTTCCTATTGCACAGCCGAGCCCAACCAGAATAACAAACGCGATAGAGGGAGAAAAAAAACCGCCATTTCTCCGACATCTAATATACCTGATGATACCTATATTTACAAATCGCGTTTCGAAGGCGGAATCAAGTGATCCGGTAATATCGACGGTAAGTCGTGATCATCCAGCTTTATTTCGATTAAATACATAGCTAACGCGAATTCATCGCTGTCGAGAAAACCGTCCTGGTCGATGTCGGAGAGTTTCCAAATTTTTCCGAGCACCGAGTTCGGAAGTTTCGACTTCATCATCTCCGCTTTTGCACCTTAGAAAAAATAAAAATAAGAGACCGCCGAATTAGTTGGTACGATATTCGGATTAAATATTATTTTTTCGCTGTTCGCGATCCCTCAAGACGAATACTCACTGGTGCCAGTTATTTTACCATCGATGGGGTTTAAAGTTTGAAACAGTGAATCGTATTTATGACGATCTTTACCGACAATCCATTCGGGTTCACCTTTACCGGCATCAACTCCTTCGCCACGTTTGTAACCGAATGGACTGACGGTGTCTTGGACACCTTGAAATGCACCACCTGAAATTGAAAAATCGTCGTTAAAAAAAAGTACACAAATCAGCTGCGGTTTCAAAGAAGTGAGATCTAAGAATGTTTCCAAATGCAGTGGGAAATACGTTACAATCTTGAAAAAATTAAGAATACTGTCATATTTTTTATAATCATTGTCACGAATTTCAGGAGCAGGTACTTTTAGACGCTAATTAATTTGTTGTTTGTAATTTGAGAGCAAATGCTAAAACTTTACATAGTTATTTATTCAACAATTTAAAGAGTTTAATTTTAATGAAATCTAATTTTGAATGTCGAAAGAGGGGGGACGGGGAAGTTGCGAAAATTAGACAAAACAGAATTTACCAAAATTCTATCAACTTCACTTTCAAAGTACCTACACTGAAAAAAAAAAGTATCTCCTGAAAAACTATTTCTAATTTATGAAATTCGTGTAATTTTTACGTCAAATTTAGCTCATGACTCGGTTGTTGCATTTATGCAATTATTTATTCAAGAAATGTTTTTCATTTTTCCATTGTATCGAAAATAAATAATCTATATAAACATTAAAAAAATCAACATAAAATAACCTTTGAAACATCAAGACAAAGAAAATTATCAAACGTGAATTTTATACATCCAAAGGGCACATTGCAATAAATTTAGTTTTTCTTTTTTTTTTCGTTAAAAATAATTTCTTAACGATGGGTAATTTTTTCACGTAGGTTTTAGAAAAAAATCTGCTCATTATAACAGACCTAATGAAACAACGTAAGGGTGGTAACGAGTACGTTTTTCGTTTCATGACCTAAAGAAACTTTTCCATACAGATATTTACGCCTTAAAGTAGCAGTGACATCCAACCACGTTAAATTTGCGATAAAGTGGCACCCAGGTAAAGTGAAACCCGATATACGGTTGCCACTTCGCATTCCATATCAAAAACCCACAATCAGATTTTGGGGGTGTTGATTACCCGAAAAACTTATTAATCAATTTCCAATATTTCCATACACTACAGTTTACCTGTACATAAACCTGCATCGTTAGTGTCAAAAATGTACACAAGTTTATGTAGCGCTGAAAGTGGCAGCCGTGACACTTCACAATTTTTTTTTTTTCAGTTTTTCAACAAGATAGCATTTTTACGTAAGTTTAGATGATAAACAAAAAATTAAAAACTTGATTTGATAAAATTTTTGGCGCTAATGTTCGTTTTGTTTTTCATCATTTATCCGCAGTTTCTAAAGCAGTGAAAATTCAATTAAAATCGTAATAACAATAAATTTTATTAAAAAAAAAAAAAAAAAATCGACTGCGTTAGTCTGAATAAGTAGTTCTTATTAGTAGATATGACCAAATTTAAGATAATAATTTCTTCAGGTTTTAAATTCTCATTTTCTTCAATTACACCCTTCTAATTTTTAAATTTTCAAATATGAACAGCCGAGGACATTCTCCGGAATATTTTAGCCTACTTTTATTGAAATCTCTAAAGTAAGACACTTGTTCTGAGCGAACAAAATTCCGTTTGTTCCGGAGATAGACATACAAAACAACATATAACTTCTTCCATACGCAGTTGGTAATAAATAGTTCATTTACACTGGGCCGACAGAAGAGGGGGTAACTTAGGGTATCATTCCCTGGCTCAACGCGTTTTATGGGTCTTCATTTTTTATAAATTCATCGCATATTCAATGAAAAATCATAAATGATGACTTATAACTTAATCCTACAATTTTACAAAATAATTTTTTTTATTAGGAGAGTTATTAGAAGGATCAATAGGTAATAAATTAATCCTATCAAGTTTGGTTGAGATTGATACAATTACTATGGATGTGATGTTTTGAAAATTTAAAGGTTCTTGTCTAAAAGTATACTTTTCCTTGCGATACTCTCTGCACGAGTTTTTATTTTTCTAATAAAATACATACCTAAGTTGTTCTAATGCCAGTTACTGGCTAATTAGGCAGCTGCAAAATTATTATTTCTTAAAATAAAAATAAAACAAACGATTATTCGTTCAACTTATTAACTCTTGGAAAAATTGGTAAACCCCAATACGTCACTTCTTTCCGATACTTGGATTCTCATTACAGTACAAATTGGAAACGTAGATTTGAAGTAATGGTCTAGAAGATAATTATTCATAATCATATGTTGTTTTTTTTAAATACATTTTTCATTATCAATTATATTGGTTAGACGAAATCTTAATAATATACAATGATATGAGCAATAATCGCATGTATATAATATGTATGTATGCATGTAAGTAGACGTGTGTATGTGTGTGTCTGTCTATCAGCATGTGTATGTAAACGCGTTCTGAATAACTAGACTAATAATATGTGGCTGAAATTTATACGATAGGGGTTTCCAGTTGCGAAAAAACAATCTAGATAGGTCCTGAGTTTGAAAAAATTTGTTGAACAGAAATTAAAGATGATAAATTCGCCTGGAACGAACTTTTTTTTTAGATATGCTTATCATTTAAGTTTGTGATTAAAGCTTAACATGATAAATACAGAATGCTTTGACTATACAGAATTAACATGGACTGCTATTTGATTGAAAAATACGTACAAAATTTCGTTATCAATTGCCAAGACATAGGAGGAAAAAGTTAGTCGGGTTGGGTTGATAATGATTTCAATGTTCTTTGTGCGGTAATTTTGTTTAGAATAGAAATTATGAAAATTTAATTTAATACCATAGAAAATGCTTAAATATAATTAATTCAGTTCAACCTCAAATTTCAACAATATTTTACTGTTTTACGAATCCTTATCATACCCGACCCGACTAACTTCATCTTACATCTTCTAACGTCATTCTTATCACAAATAGCAGTCCATGTTAATTCTGTATAGTCAAAGACAGAATGAATGTCTCATACTGAATCTTGAATCTTGATAACTGACAATCTGACAAACGACTTCTTCATCGAATTGAATTTTGACATGGAAATATGGTTCTTCGGAGTAAGGCCGTTATCGACTACCCATATATGAAGCAGTTTTTTTTTTTCATGTACCTATTTTTTCTTATAATATTATTATTTTATTTTTTAAATAATGCCGTAAGATTTTTATTCACCTTTGCTTGGGTTAACCAGATAGCAATTGGAAAATAATGAGATATCGAACGTACCTGTTTCAATAAAAATAATTTTTTAATTTCTAAAATATGCTAACGCAAAACGGTTTGAAATAATGAAAAAAAGAATACCTCATCCTACAATATGTTATTTTTTCTTCCAATTTAACAAAAATATAAAAGTTTAGTAAATATTTGATTCGTACCTTTTACCATAGGTTCGACGACTGTAACGTTTTCTTCTAACGGTATTAGCGCCATTAATTTAGCTATATCTTCGGCTAACATTTTGTCGACAACTTCAAGATATCGTGGTTTTAATGGTTGGAATTTGGTGAAGTCTTGACTTTGAAGAGTTTCCTAGACAACAAGGAAAAAAAATTGTTAATCAGGTAAAAATAGTCAATCAGAAGCATATACTTTAAACGTATGTAATTATGAAAAAAAGATCCCATTCCTATCCAGAGAAATTTTAGGCCCCCAAAAATAATTACATTGCATAATAAAGAACTATGATATTTTTCAATAAAAAATAATCTTCAATTCGGAACAAAAAGTTGTTTCAAAAATTTGACTTCCGAAAAGTTTTTCTTTTGCTTTTCGGTCATAAAATGAGCTAACATAGGCTTATTTAGGTGGAGGAGGAGGGTCAAAACACCATCTAATTTATTTTTCAACTTAAAATTTGTAATTCCCCACTAAAAAAAAAATTCTGCATGCGTTCTAAAAATTTTAACACCCCTCTCCAAGAAAAAAATTCTGCATGCGTCCAAGAGATAATAAAGTTGACCCAAAGTTAATTTTTATTATCTTTCTTTTCTTCGGCCACTTCTCACCCTTCCACTACGAAGTGGCAACATGGGGAGTTGCCCCGGCAGACCGTATTTCTATTATTTTACAACTAACCCCTTGACTGTTTTAAACAGTAGAAAAAAATTAAAATTTTCGCCCCAGTACAAAGGAGAGTCTGACTGCGTCACAGCCAGGAGTCCAACCCACTCTCCCAAAAACGCAAGTCAACTACGCTACTGAACTGTAAATTCCTTCGCTCAAGTTCATCTCACTCGATTAATTACCTGCATTTTTTTCAAATCTGGAAAATCTCCTGCTGATATGTGATGTTCTCGTTCGATACTTTCGTAAATAGCGTTTAAATTCTTAATCAATTCTTTCTTCTTTCCATCTTTTCCGAACATGGATGGCATATCTTTTTTTAAGGAACTGATAATGTATGCGTGTACCTGAAACAACGGTTTTTTTTTTTTTATCAGTACGGTACACAAATACTAAACGTCCTTGCGAACTATTTATTAGCACATTTACTGCACTGTGCAGACGTACTACGCGCGAAGAGTGGAATTTTCATAAAAATGGTATTCTGAAGGTCGTTAAGATGGCGGTGAAATACAATGTGCAGCAAATATAATAGTTTATAATTTTTACCCAGTTTGCTTGCAAACGGGGTATTAAAATTGAATTGACAAAAAGGTTAGTGGTGGGGGGATGATGAAAATTTTCCCTTTCACAATAAAAGAAAACTATGGAAACCATTTTTTCAATTTTCATCTAATTTTTTTCATGTATACATCAGAAATTTTTATGTACATATATAATAATGAGTAGGTAGGTATCATTAATAATTTCTTCTTTTTCATCAATTTCTCTGTTTCTAATGGCTCGAATTTCTTGCTATTTGTCTAACTTTATTCATCCAACTCTACTCTTTAATTTCCTATGTCGAAAAATAATCTATCGCAGCACTGAAAAGAATTAAGATAAAAAATTCGAAGACTGCCCTATACCCCTTATAACTTTTATTCTTGTTTCACTCTTACCAGCTAAACGAATGACGTCACACCTTTTGATCTTGACACCCGGCTACACTATAAAGGAATAGAAAAGTTATTTTTTCATATTTAAAAAAAAATTAAAAAAAATACAACTCACCTCACTTAACTACCCAGTATGTATACTGTAGGTAAAGGCGAGTTGACAGGAGGCAAGCCAATTTAATGTAATCGTAAGCACGGTGAAATTATCTGTTTCCGGGAAATTAATGTCTCAACCAACTGGATACTCTTTTCTAGACCTTCTTCCAATTCTTTAAATAAAATTCTTTTCGGGAGTAAAAGCATTCGGGATTTTTGACTTCGGTGAAATATCTAGGCAGAAAAACCGTCATTCGAGAAACTGAGTGGGAACCACAGAAAATATTGACCACGTTGCTCATTTTATGGTGAATTCTTTTTCTTTTTCGAAAAGACCATTATTCGTTCCCAGCGAAAACTCTCGATCCAGCTACGCACATGACTATCGGAAATCAAACATTCGTTAAGCCAAATCACCAGAAATGCAAGTTCATTTTCTCCAGGAGTGTACGAAATAAGAACTAGATTTAACGGCCAACAATGTACAATATCAACCAAGAAGAGCCAAAAGAAACATGACTCGCAGATATATACCATTTCGTGACGTATATTCGCCATGGTAATCGTTGACACAACTAGTTTAATAGGATGGAACGAGTTGAAAATGATTCAATTTGAGCCGGAACAATGCATACGAGGACTAAATAAAATTGAAGAAAAAAAAAAAAATTGTTAAAAAGAAAAACGCAGCCAAGCGTACGTATGACGTGAAGGTGTTTGGTTTCAATTTATACACGTGGGCAAAAGTTAATGTTGTTATGGTTTTATAAGTTAAATTTGAAAAAAAAAAAAAAAAAAAAACACCTGCAAAGAATATTTGTGTAAATTGACGTTAAGAAACTTTATTTTCGATTACGATTGTTCTGGATGGTTATTGATCGAAACGATGTAACTGAACTGTGTTTTTTCGTTTCACTCTCAATTTGATGGGAGTTAGAGTCGAGTAAAATTGTTTACCTTTTGCTTTTGTTTGAATACTGCCCTACTTTAAATGGATCACTTTTAAAACGAACGAAATAGTTATTCGATAAGCTAAAATTTACAATTAGATAAATGGTTTGTCGCCGGTAGCAAATAAAACGAATTAACTTGGTAGATTTTGTTGAGAGGAATGAAAAATTTCATCCATAATTCTGAAAAGACTAACAGCGACCGAAACAACACAGTTTATTTCCTTTCAAAACAAGGGCGCAGACAGCTCTATCGTAAAGGGGAAGGGGAGGTCCACATATTCTTAGCTCTCTCATCACTTTATTTTTGAATATCAAGCTTTTTTTTTTGGCTAAGGGGACCCTTTACCTACGCCTTCACTACGTTTTACCATTAATACCGAGGCAGAAAGATGAAAATCAAACAATAAAAATTCCTAATTGCTCGAATAGTAAGAATGCGAACATTTTCAGGTAATTTAATATTTTTCTTAACTTTCAAGTGTTGATCTTGCATAATCAGTTTTGGTGTTGGTTTTGCACCCAATGTTTTGAGAATACTTTGGGGATGAAATGTATTATTTTTGTAATTCGAAATTCATTCAATTGGAGCAACCATTCACCGACTGGGCACAGAATTTCTCAAATTATTTCGAAGTTTAGCAAAACTGCGCCGAATTAATCAAATTCGGGAGAATATTTTCAAATCGATTAAGAACAGTACCCCAGCTTTAAAAAATCAACATTTATCAAAGTCTTTCAAATAATTTTTCAAGCAGTCGACTCCTACTCACTATGCACTTTTAAAAGAAAATAATACCAAAATTTGAAGCACACAGTCTTTAAATTCGTTAAGAAAAAATTTATTTGCCAAAGAAAAATGATGATGAGATTCGTGTAATGAAAGAAATAAGTTTAGATTAAAAACAAATTTTTAAAAGATATGCTTTTATTCTATTTTTTTTTTTGGCTTTAACTTCATGCGAAATAGACATTATTTTGTTGCGGAAGGTTGGCTGCAGTATTGGTATATTTTAAAATCGCAGTAATGAGTAGAATAAAAGCTTATAACAATTTTTATATGTCTAGTGATTGGAATTATTCAAGTCAGCGCTCTTTTCCTTACCATGTAGGCTTTATACGTTAATTATTCCGACCTTTATGACAAAACTTTTTAATTAGCGCCGACTTCAATTTAATTCCAGTATCTAGATCTAGATCTTGCTGGTGAAATTTCAAAAATATTATTTTTATTTTTTTAGTGCATTTTATTAGTTTTATTTGTTTTTGAAACTGGGCTTTTTAAGTACGTTTTTCTTTTCATGACCTCAGAAAAATTTTGGCACCAATAACTCAAATTCATAATATCATATATATATATATAGATATATAGATAGATAGATAGATAGATAGATAGATAAATAGACAGATAGACAGACAGATAGATAGATAGATAGATAGATAGATAGATAGATAGATAGATAGATAGATAGATAGATAGATAGATAGATAGATAGATAGATAGATAGATAGATAGATAGATAGATAGATAGATAGATAGATAGATAGATAGATAGATAGATAAATAAATAAATAGATATACAGACAGACAGACAGACATATAAGTCATTTTCTTGTTCCCATGGTACAAGTCGCAATTTTTGTCCGATATTCACAAAATTTTGCACAAATATTTGTACTAAGCCAAAGAACAAACCTATTGATTTTGATGTAGATCAGCAAGTCGGTACTTCCAGTACTACTATTTTTGTTTTTATTTTGGCTATAAAATGTTCAATTTTGCATGAATAACCACGAAATTCGGAATAATATTTATTTTAATTCACTGTAGTATGCTACTGATTTTGGCGCAGATTGACCCGATGGTACATCTAGTACCTCTATTTTTGTTTTTGTATCCTATAATATAATACGAGCAATATTTGTATCCATGTATGTATCTATGTCATTCTGAAGAACTAGACCAGCAATGTTATTGAAAAAAACAATCAAGATAGGTCCCAAGTTTGAGAAAATTCGTTGAACAGAAATATGATCATCTAGATTTATCAATCAACACAATAAGCGATAACAACAAATTATGAAAAATTTGCCAGGCTAAAAGTAACGGATAGATAAAATTTTATTAGCGAATTTTAGAATCCCAAGGCAGCGTATGATTATTATGATTTATGACTAATGAAGTAATGAGTTCATAGTTGCAATCTTTAATATTACTCTTGAGAATCGAGATATGGTAGAAAAATATATTTATGAAATTCCCCAGCTTGATTTAAATTAACAAATTTTTTTTTAATTTACAAACCCTTTGCTCGGTGAAGCAGGTACTTGGCCATAAAAAGTGGAACTTTAGAACCATATGTACGAAATTTGAAACAAATATTTATTATAATTTATTGTAATATGCTACCAATTTTGGTGACGGTGCTTCCAGTAAAGCTTTTCTTTTCTTTTTTTTTCCAACTTGCATGAACTTTTCTTCTTATAAAAATTAACCACATGTTCACGTTTTCTTTTTTTTATTTCATAACTTTATTATATTTCTTCGGTTTTATTTTAAATTATATGATTATTTACCATACTTTATCATCATAATTAATTTTTCATTTCAAAAAATAATTTAAATTTCACTTTGTCTAAAATTTTGTCATTAGCAGCTAACAAATTTCATACAACCATAACATACCATTAACGCACATAAACTTACAGACAATTGATGTGACCACCAAAATTCATAATTCTTTTTCTCTAAAACCTACTTTTTCTAGCGAGGCTTGCTACGCTAGAGTTTTTTCGTTTCATTTGAATTTCAGTAGATTTAACTGGAAAAATGTTTAAAGAATTAACTAACTTTAATTTAATGGTAACTTAAAAACTATCTCATAGATTCAAAAAAAAAATTTAATGGGACCACCATGAGATCACCCTATATCATTTAAAAAAAAATTCATCAAAATCGGTGCTCAGGTTGAGAGGTTATGCTGGAACAAACAAAAAAAGAAATATATATACAAACGGACTGAATTGATAACCTCCTTTTTTTGAAGTCAGTTAAAAATACAATTAAAATCGAAATTATGTACCTACAATATTTGATCGAGTAATTATGGCAAATTTAACATCGAGCCTGTGCTAGTGGCGGATCCAGAGCTTCATTTCGGGTGGAGGGAAATGACAAGACATTTCGAGGAGTTGAGCTTATTTTTGTTATTCAACAAATTTTTAACAATCATTATCCGGAATCTGTGGTCATACTTTCATTTTTTCCCTTAAATTTTCATTTTTTTATTTTCTTTATAACGTTTGGGGGTGAGGAATTTCATATTACCCCCTGGATCCATCACTGGCCTGTGCAACGAACTTTATCCACACAATTATTTGAATTTGAAAATTTCTTAACATTCCCAGGAATAGGTAATTATAACCTACAGCCGACGTCTTTTGTCTTCGTTATTAAGGAATCAATATTCTCTCTTGTTTCTCTATATATAAAGTGTTCCACTTTGCCTACAGCTTACTAATTTTCCTGAAATAATTTTTGGCTATAAAGAACTCTGGAAAGTATAAATAAAATAATTAACAAACGAACAAACAAAGAGATAGAGTCAGAAGCGAAGTTCAATAAAAGCTTGTAACAGGGAAGAAGAAACCAAGCGTTTAAAAAAATAAAAATAAAAAGTTATTGCAAAAAATTTATATATTATTGAAAATTACTATATTTAACGTAATCGTCCGAGTTTTGAGTTTTCCATATTTTTTTCTACGCCCCTCTTAGTTTGTTCATCGCCATTAATATCGTCTTCTTTCACAAGACATTTCAAATAAAATAAAAGATAATACGTTCGCACCAACAGGTACCTTGTGTTTCAAACAGTAATCGTTATCGGAAGTGAAACAGTTTACAGGCATTCGCGATGCTACACTTGACTGCGAAAATATTCGATCATTACGTCAAAGTAAATTTCATGGGATTATGTCATTTATAACCTCATTTTTCGAACCGATAATCAAACGGACGGACGACGGATGTTATTGAAAAAAAAAATGTACACTATTTGGATTTCTTCCTCAGTCGAGGATACATTGGAAATGATTTTTGTATTTCATTTTCATTCTGCTAAATAAACATTATCCCTCCACTTGAAAATATTTCGTAAACGTGGTTTTTTCGTGAACTTTGTTCTCACTTTTTGTTAGGCTTACTATCCTGTGTGATGGGGGCTTAAAAATGGATTACCTAGTGTTTCTATTTATAGGTACCTAATAGCCTATTTCAAAAACCTTTTGGATTTGGCGTAATTGATTTAAAATTTATAGGATGGACAAACTTTGTGTTTACTTACGCTATTATTATGAATTTAAAGGAGGTCTTTATCAGATGTATTCTAAATTGGTGAACTCAAGAAAAATGTCGAAAATATGCAGAAGGTACACTAGAATCGCCTACTTTTTCACCGGCATGTCTTGATATTAAAAAGTACATTGGTCTTATGGAGCTTTACTAGTCGAGTACTATGCAGTCAACGGCTCGCAACAAAAACTTGTAATTAATTCATGCATGGTAGTTTTTTTCTACATTTTTTTATATTCGTATTAAAAATTAAATAGCTGTCAGCACTTTGGGTAGCGGAACACCTTTGTAAAGTCTTTGAAAAAGTTAAAGGTCTCATATAACTATTTAATGAAAGTTTGAATTTTTTATATTCATAGTATAGCTAATAAAAAATTTTTGTGTAGTGGTCAGACAGTTAAACGTTAGAATTAGAACATATCCAGCCAACACTATTTCAAACTCACAAGAAAGATAAAATCTAAAATAAGTTGGTTTTTTTTTTTCAACTACCCGGTTTTCGTACATGCTAATCAAAAATAGCTATCATAAAAATTATAAAAAATAAAATTTTGTACCTATGAGTTCATAACAAATATCTTTTTCAAAAGTGAGTAGTAGTTTAACAGTCGAGTGAGATTTGGCTCCATTATCACTCGAGAAATGTATACGTCAAGTCATTATCGATAAGTTATCAACTAAATTCATTTACATAATGTTTCTATATCATGTAGAGTCGTAGGATATTACTGAAAGGAAATAACAAAAAATAAATAAATTTTAAACCCATAACTCAAAAAATCCAGTTTTTCTGGACAGCGGAGGAAGATACTAATTCTTGATTTAAACATATTAAAAAAAAATAAAGAGAAAAAGTTCTATCTATTCGTTTTAACTAAACCTTTCCTGACAGACCAATCAATCCGTAGACTACTGACTAACAACTGGAATAAAACATACAATTTATAATAATTAGATATATAATATCGCTCTAAATATGTTCTGTATTTACTGAAAAAGGAGTGAGCTTCAAGAACTTGATTCATGAAAATTATAGTCATATTTATTTTAAATTACCTTTTCAGTTTGTGAAGGTCAGGGGTGCTGTGGGGTCACTTTGTAGAAGACACTTTTTCTCTTTCTTTTTAGAGGGTGTGCCTTTTTACTTTTTTTTTTAACAAGAATGTTGTAGCCCGTCAACCCCCCAGAATAAAACCACTATACATACGTATGTATATATATATATCTACACACGGATGTTCTAAAGAACAAAATACATCTAAAAAAATTTTTTCCTTCCTTCGTTTGCGAAATTGTTTAAAGATGTTTATGTTGTTTGGGGCACACAGCAGCGATGGGTCAACTTTCTAAAGGTGGTATTCATAGATGATCCTAACCCTCAGCTAAGTATTAGCGATGTCACAAACTACAACAAAACTAATCAATGTTTATGTAAAAGAGAAGAGGCATTGCTTAGTTTTTCTGTAGTAGGTGACATCCTAAATATTTAGCCAAGTTTTAGGGTCATCTATGAATGTCATCCTTAGTCTTGGAGCTCATCCTCCCTGGTCTAGAGGGATTACATTAACACTGGTGGAAGTAATTAGAAACATCTCAAAATATTGTGTTATTTCCATACACAAAACATCAATTCTGAAATCAACTTCAACTTTCAACCTAATATTCACAGCGCAAATGTAACAATTGAATATTTGAACAATTTGTTTAAAAGAAGCTTGAATCAAAACCATTTTTTTAAACTAGATTTTTATGAGTAAATTGAGTTTTTCAATGAGAGTGAGTGACCATACAACTGTAGATAGCATGTTGCAAAAATTATGATTTACAGAAAAATGTTGACTTCATCTCCCATACGCACTTAATAGAATCATTCTACAAAATATAACAATTAATTTAGGCAAAAAAAAATTATGAAATTAAAACTGGAACAGTTCCAAATAACTAGAAGCATCTTCGTTTTCTCCTGAACAAGCTAACAAGTCGGAGACGAAAAAAAAAGCTCAGGTTTCTGTTTTCCTCACTACCAAATACAGAGTAAAACAAAACTGGACAAAACACTACTCCTCTCCATATCATTCTTGGAAAAACCTTTTTGCAATATCACCCAAAACATGAAATGACAAGCCAATAAATACAATGAAAGCTAATGAGGAAAACTAGAACACGATATCTGTATAGTCAATGTGAAAAACCTACCATAAAATAAAATCAACACCAATTTCGTTTTTCTAAAACTGTGCGTAGAAGAAAGTTCGGCCTTATGATACGTGGTTCTCGTGAATTATTTTGAAACAATTTTGAAATCTGAGGTCCACTTCAGCAACTCAAGTTCATCATTTACAAAATACATAAGCGTAAATACCAAATTTTATTTTCATTTTGTTCAAATTTTGTTACAATTTGCACAATTATTAGTATGACTTTCAACTTATTATTTATTTATTTCAAATTACGAGTAGATAAGCTGAGAAATCTATCGAAGAAGCCTTCCTCCGTTTTTTCTCACATTTAATGACTGATAAAAGTATACATGAAGAACAGACTCAGGGGAAATTTTTTTGTTTCTCGTGAGATAAGTCGGTGATTACACTGATTTTTGAACAAATATTTATGATACAGTTCCTTCTGTGATTAATAATCTGAAAACCAGGATAACCCAATCGACGTAATATTTAGAATGAATTTTAACAAAAAATAAGAGTTACTCACATTTCACCGCTCTCAACCTTTATTACGCAAATACTATAAAAAAACCAGATCATTTCATGAACCTATATATCATCGTTGAGAATTTGGGATAAAAATAAATGATGAAGAGAACTGAGTCACTTAATCAAATGATTAGCAATGAACCATTAATCAAAATCAAACTAATTTATGGATAATAATGTAACGGCCAAAAGAGGTGGTAATGTACCTAATTAAGACCACTTTCGGGAATACACCATACACGAAATATCACGTACTTAAAAAGCAGTAATACTTCTAAAATAACTTCAAGTTTATCATCCACAGACTATCGTGGACCTTAACATTAATTAGAGACTCAATAATATTTTAAACACATGAGTGAGTTTACACATTTAATAAAATAATAATTTGTACATCACAGTACATACATATACGTTAATATTTATACATATACAATCACAATTCAACAAGCAAGACTATCTGTTCACTGGAGACTTCAGAGAGGTTCCAGGTACTTAGAAGTAGCTGTCGAAGAACTGAGTAATTATACTACTGAGTCGAGGGATTATATACTCGTTCAGGGTATGAAAACGTACGTGTTGGATAGGTAAAGTGAAGTAGGGTGTTGTTATTATAGGGTTGTGCTGACTCGTCAAGTACTCGAGGGACAGGTACAACTAGGTCATGAATATACAGAAAGTATATCTGTATACATAAAATTAAATACGGGTAATTTAGTGGTTGTTTACAAAGAGTTATAGGACGATAATTGTTGATAAATATCTACGTTTTTGGTATTTGAAAATGAGTGAACGAATATGTTCGTCATTTCTAAAAATAGACGAAAATATACGTTACAAATAATTCATAATTAATCAAGCAAGGACACAAACTGATGGTTCTCATTTATCATGAGCGAATTAATTCAGAGGTAAAAATATTAAAAAGAAACAAAATACCTTTGAAAAAATGAATACAGCTTAAAAGATAGAAAAAAAAAATTACTGACAAATAAATAGTCAAAAAAGAAGCGAGGAGGTACTCAATCGATGATGATGGAACGAACACAAGTGGCCCCTTGACACCGCACCTCACGAATCAAATTTAAAAATTTTCCAATAGCTTATACTGAGGATTAAGGCTGAATAAAACGAAATTTGGTGAATAAGAAAAATTGTATTTAAAACAATCAATTATGGGGCGCGTTCAGAAACGTTACCAGGGGATGGAACAGTGTTACTCAGTACGTTCAGAAAGGTGATTTCGTACTTGCGAAAGTAATTTTTTTCCCCAACTGTGAAGATGAAGAAAATCAATCCCCAGCATAACATTCACAATAATTTGTAAATATTAATCAAATTTTCGGTCGAAATAATTTAATTACGAGTATTTTGAAATTATTTCTATTTTTTGATAACTTAAATCATCTGTCACTAAATTTCAAGAATTTTTTCACGACTTAGTGACAGATGATTTAAATTATCAAAAAATAGAAATAATTTCAAAATACTCGTAATTAAATTATTTCGACCGAAAATTTGATTAATATTTACAAATTATTGTGAATGTTATGCTGGGGAATGATTTTCTTCATCTTCACAGTTGGGGAAAAAAATTACTTTCGCAAGTACGAAATCACCTTTCTGAACGTACTGAGTAACACTGTTCCATCCCCTGGTAACGTTTCTGAACGCGCCCCATAATTGATTGTTTTAAATACAATTTTTCTTATTCACCAAATTTCGTTTTATTCAGCCTTAATCCTCAGTATAAGCTATTGGAAAATTTTTAAATTTGATTCGTGAGGTGCGGTGTCAAGGGGCCACTTGTGTTCGTTCCATCATCATCGATTGAGTACCTCCTCGCTTCTTTTTTGACTATTTATTTGTCAGTAATTTTTTTTTTCTATCTTTTAAGCTGTATTCATTTTTTCAAAGATATTTTGTTTCTTTTTAATATTTTTACCTCTGAATTAATTCGCTCATGATAAATGAGAACCATCAGTTTGTGTCCTTGCTTGATTAATGGTTCATTGCTAATCATTTGATTAAATGACTCAGTTCTCTTCATCATTTATTTTTATCCCAAATTCTCAACGATGATATATAGGTTCATGAAATGATCTGGTTTTTTTATAGTATTTGCGTAATAAAGGTTGAGAGCGGTGAAATGTGAGTAACTCTTATTTTTTGTTAAAATTCATTCTAAATATTACGTCGATTTGGTTATCCTGGTTTTCAGATTATTAATCACAGAAGGAACTGTATCATAAATATTTGTTCAAAAATCAGTGTAATCACCGACTTATCTCACGAGAAACAAAAAAATTTCCCCTGAGTCTGTTCTTCATGTATACTTTTATCAGTCATTAAATGAGAGAAAAAACGGAAGAAGGCTTCTTCGATAGATTTCTCAGCTTATCTACTCGTAATTTGAAATAAATAAATAATAAGTTGAAAGTCATACTAATAATTGTGCAAATTGTAACAAAATTTGAACAAAATGAAAATAAAATTTGGTATTTATGCTTGTGTATTTTGTAAATGATGAACTTGAGTTGCTGAAGTGGACCTCAGATTTCAAAATTGTTTCAAAATAATTCACGAGAACCACGTATCATAAGGCCGAACTTTCTTCTACGCACAGTTTTAGAAAAACGAAATTGGTGTTGATTTTATTTTATGGTAGGTTTTTCACATTGACTATACAGATATCGTGTTCTAGTTTTCCTCATTAGCTCTCATTGTATTTATTGGCTTGTCATTTCATGTTTTGGGTGACATCGCAAAAAGGGTTTTTCCAAGAATGATATGGAGAGGAATAGTGTTTTGTCCAGTTTGTTCGTATAGTTTGACCGTTTGCATATTAAGATGAAATCTCTTCAAGCTAGGGCTTGTAACCAAAACGTTTTTGGGGTTATTGGTTACTAGGAACCAATAAAAATCTATACTGGTTAGTGGTTATTAAATGAGACAAAATTCGTGATAAAATAGACAAAAAAAATTTTTTTCTGGTCAAAATATCGATATTTGATCATTTTCTACGAAATAATTAGTAATTTTCGAAAAAAATAATGAATAATATTGATATTTCTTGAAAAACCAATAAAATCCGATTCTTTCTGGTTATCATTCTGGTTAATGTTTTCAGCATTTTGTGAGAGTTGGTTATTGATAATTGGTTATGTGAAACTTTTTTGTTTTGGTTATCCATTCCCAAACTAATGCTGTCAATTTGTTTAGGTTTTTAGTGGTTATTGTTCTGGTTGTGGTTGTGGTTACAAGCCCTACTTCAAACTTGTTCTGATTATGTTCAACGGGTTTGATAAATGTGAGATTATGTGAGGTGAAATTTTTACCTATTCTAGTAACGTTTCTGAACAAGCCTATGGAGTTTTTTATAAGTCTAGACGAGAAGACCGATAGCAGTTGGCACGAAGACTGATAATAAAGCAGATTATCAAGAAAGGTAAAACAATTAACCAAAGCACCAATAACCTCCTCAAATCTTTCAAAAAACTGTCTTAAACCATTGATTATTATACCTAAGAAGAAACACGAAAATTGAGTAGGCTCTACGCAAAATGTACTATTACAATTCGTTAATTTGTTATAGTTGAGCAAGTCGATATGAGTGAAAATAAAGCCTTAATTTTTTGATCATGCGACGAATCCCAAAACGAATTTTATTTGTAATCGTATTCAAGTTTATTTCACAGAAGTTTAATCGAAAAATTTCGTAACAATAGACTTCGGGTCAATGAAATCTGTTTCATTTAAAAGTACATCAGATATATTATAAACTCTTGTCAACTATTAATAACTGTCCCATTAATTAGAATTTTATTTACGAAATGGACGAATAAAACACTAATTGAATACGAGTGTAACCAATCTAACGTTAATTGAATGAATTCGCTGGTACCAGAAGATGTGGTTACGCATAGAATGAAAATGTAAAATAAAAAAGAAATAAAAATAGAAAATAGAGAGGGAGATAGACAGACAGAAACCAGAAATTAAAACCATACTAGGTTGGAAAGTTTACAGGACACGGAATAATTGCAACATTGAGTCGAGTTGATTTGTCTGCGAAAAGAATAAAAACTGAATAAATTATTCACCTATACATCGAACGGTAGCTCTACTTGATTGTGAATGAGTGTTCCACGACGGTTTTAATGAATGACAAACCTAAAGTTACTGAGTGGTAACAGGTAGACATGATGAATACTTGGAAAAGTGAATAAATTTGGAGCACGTAAAGGAAAATTCATGACTGAGGATGTTAACTCTTCGGTCGAGCTCGAGTATATTATACTCAGCATAAATTGGGAAAAAAAATCCAACAGAAAACCTGCTTGAAAAAATTTTTTAGAATTTCAAGAATAGAAAAGCGATCAGAAATTATGAGAAAAAAATTAGTGCACCATGTCACTGACTTTGGCAACGTACTCGAGGTCAGCAGTTAAAAAAATTACGAAATAAAAAGTTGAAAACTTCTTCAACTACGGATTAGTTGAACAGAGTAGGTAAAAATCTGAATGAACTCTAATATCTGAGTTTGACCCGCCAATTTCCATGGGTTAACCAGTGTACATTCACTCCTTGAAGAGTTAACTAATATCAACTCGCGTACAAATTTCTTCTTCAAAAGGTTGAAAATAGTTCATGCTACGTAGAATACTCGCCACCAGATCTCGACAATCCCCCTCCTTTCTACTTCGAGATCAAAAAATACTCGAGCATCTGGGTAAAATGACCACTTAGCCGAAGCCCTTAGAAGAAACAACGAAGTCTTGTCCTAAGTAAATATTACACAACCCCGAGAAAAGAAGAAATACGCAAAAGGCAACATATTTATTGCAAAATAACGATTTTCATAACACGAGTTAAAACGTATTTTTTGATACAATATGTGATTTTTCCGGCTTTTGACTCATCTACTCTCAGGAATTTTAAAAATCCTATTCAAATGAAATTCTAAACATTTATTCAGAAATTTTAACTAAAAAAAACATTAAACGTAGATTGTCAAAGACACTACCGATGTTTCTGGAAAACATCTTTAATGTATTCATATCAATATGCAACAAACACGAACTTAAAACTTCACCGGATGCCACTTAAACCACTGACAATCTCCCGAATTTCTAATCTCAATAATTACGACTTCATCAGCCCCTTCAGCTGCCCCTAAGATAATGAGCGCTACCCTATATTTTAACATATTCAAATAAATATGCAACAAATCTATCTATTTACATTTATTTTATTTAGGCAGGTATCTATATATTTATTTATTTATCTGTTTATTTAAAGATTCGTATAAGAACACTGCGGGGCTCTTCAGGAAAAATACAATACAATCGTCATTATTTTGGACTTTGAAATTTTAGCAACTGAAAGGGTTGATGACATCATAATTTTGAACTGATTATCAAAAGAGAAAATTTTGGTTGCTGAAAGGAATGACGTCATAATTTTAAACTGAAAAACTCTGGCAGGAGGAGGGATTGATAACGTCATAATTTCGGCTGTTACATTTTTTATCACTTTTTTTTAGTGAGGTAGCCCTCTTTGAACGACGTTTTCCGTCAAAAACTGCGTCATTACATAACATGCATTTAGTAATTTAAGGAAGGAATTAGAAAAGAGCATTACAACCGGAATAATTAGTATTTTTCAGCAAGACCAAAGCGTAAATATAAAACACCCAAACCTTCGCAAAAAGAAATTAACCAACCCTTGATTTTCTAAGCGTTGATTTTTCTAGTGGCTTGTTTTTCAAGATAGCAGTAGATACTCCCAAAAATAATTGGCGAAATCAATAATTTTATCTTATCATCAGTTTCGGGTACTATTCTGTTAGAAAACTGAACAAAATAATTGTTACCGATTGTGTTAACTGGAAAATGTAAATGAATAGAGTGCATATTGCGTACAAATATTTATCAAGTTCCTTATATTAGATAGTCCAAATGATTATTACAGAAAAAACAAGTGGAAGCAACAAATTTATTTTATCGAAGGTACATTATTTTCTTCATAAAAATTTACAAATTTAATTTTGGACTCTGAGAATTTGCGATAAAAAAGTACAGTGACATACGAAAAAATAGCTCAACGAAATGAATACATTAACCTCTAAGTAGCCACAAAATGGAGTGGAGGTAGATGAATTCATTTCACATACTTAGTTTTACTAATATAAGGACTAAATCTTCAGCCTTTAAAATCCCATCTATATGATGAAACGGGCCCAGAAATACACAAATTTTTAAAATTTGATGTGATCAAAAACCTGCATTTCCGGAATCATCAGAGATTATCCAGGTTTCCCTTCGAATATTATGTTTAACTCATGGGTATGTAACATCGTACATGGAATAAATAAAAAATTAGCTATTCAGCTTCATTAAAAAAATACAAAAAAATCTGAAGATAACTTGAAAATCAATACTTGCTTTTACATAATCCGTCTAGATAGGACAAAATCTATTCCTAAACTTTCTTCCATACCATCGTAGACAGTAATCACATTAGAATACACGTACAGATTGGATTTATGATAAAGGTTTTTCTAGACCCCGAACTACAATTGGATCAAAGTTTCATATTGTATGAAAAAAAAAAGAAGGAAAGGACATTTGTTCGATATTGGTGTTTATAGTCTGAAGTCCAAAAACTGTAAAACTGTGCAAGACTTCATTATCAGTATTATCCTAATTGGAAATTATAATGGACTCTTACCATAAATCAAAATAAAACTTCACCCTTGCATACTGAATGGAGATGATACAGTTTAAGAAATACTTATTACATTCATTGAAATTTATTCCACATAATTAGACAAATTTATATGATTTGAAAATTATCATATTCTAAAAACTTTTGGTGAAATGGATTCGAAAATAAGAAACATTTAAAATTCTAAGATTTGTAAAATACGCGACCATACCAGGAGTTACAAAGCTACTTTTAATAAAATTATCAGTCTTCAATCTTCATATCACATGTGTGGAATTATTATGAAAACAACTATCACAATATTACTCAAATTAAAAACCAGAATCATGAAAAATCTAATTTATTCATTTTGTCATCAGAATAAAATTACTCTCAGAGGTGAGAAAGAAAAAAGAAACATTAATTTGTTGCACATCATCATATATAGGACCTGTAAATAAAAAGAAACTAACAATATTTTTTTGATTAAGGAAATTTTGGGTCTAGAAATGCCCAGTTTGAAAAATCCATATTACCATAGGAGGAAACTCAAAAAATACTATGGATTTGTTCCATACCAAAGAACAGTGTATAAAGTTGGGAAACTGCAAAACAATGTGAGACTTCATTATAATTATTTATCAAACCGGAAATAATTGTGAAACATCTACATCCCTGAATGCAGTTTCATAAACTTGCATATATAAGCATGATTACAATTTTCCAAGTACATGATTGGAAAATATCCAATTTGGTTATCACCAAGTATTATAAAACAAGAAAACTACAAATATAGTGCGAAATGAAATCTAGAAAAACTATACTCTATTACTAATAAGTTAGGTTTAAAACAAGTTTTTAAAAATACGCATTTATAACTTGAAGAAGAAAATGACGGCGAAAGAGAAAATTAAATCTCACTTTTTTCCCGAGACAAAAATAAACAAAAATTGAAAAGACAACTGATAAAAACAGATATAAGTGTATGTGTGCGTGTGTTGCAACACGTGACAGCAGCACTGAAGTTGGTCATCCGGTTTACTTCAACAAATTGAGTGAGTAGAATAAAAGCGTACAAAAATCAATGCCAAATTTCACACCTGAATTCTAGATGAAAATATCAATGTTGTGGAGATTCTCATTACATTCGAATAATTATTTCCACATAATTAGTCAGATGAGTATTCTCAATCAGAAGAAATGTATCTGGAAATTATAAATTACAAAAAATGAAACTTTTCTCAAATCCAGTTTTGTGAAAGTTCTTACTAAATTTTTCATTCCCAGCCCAGGAAAATCTATATCCTAAATCCAATTTGTACGTGTTTTCTACTGTGACTATTGCCTATGATGGTATGGAACAAAATCTAAAAGGACAGATTATGTAAATGCAAAAATGGATTTTCAAGTTATCTTCAGATTGTCATACTTGTTTTAACGGAGTTGAGTAAAACTTTATTTATTCCATGTATGATGTTACATACCCATGAGATAAACATAATATTTGAAGGGCTACCCTGGACAACCTCTGATGATTCTGGAAATGCAGGCTTTTGATCACATCAAATTTTGAAAATTTGCGCATTTCTGGGCCCGTTTCATCATATAGATGGGATTTCAAAGGCTGAAAATTTAGTCCTTATATTAGTACAACTAAGTATGTAAAATGAATTCATCTACCTTCACTTTCCATTTTGTGGCTACTTAGAGATTAAAATAACATTTCGCTTAATAGTTTTTATGAATAAAAAACCTATCGATGAATATAACTATTACAATCGAACAATTAAAATCAATAGCTATATTAATTCATTTCACTTTTCACTTTTGTGATGATTCATTTCGGAAATCACACAATTTAAACTGTAAAACACTTGAAAAAATATAGGTACGTCAATGAGAATGTGTAGAAAGACAATGAAATTCCTATCGATAAATTGGAACCAGCGATACGAATGAAGACAATATCAGCAACCAATCTTCTTGAATCAAAAACTCCTATTTCAGCCTAAAATTTAAGATCATTCATTCGAACTTCTCCTCTTCAGTCGAACCATCAACCATCAGTCCAAAAATTGAGTTTTTAATACTAAATCTGAATCATTATCAAAGGAGTACTTCAAGAAAAAAAACATTATTGAGATACTTACATTCTAATATTTTCCTCATTGGTTAATCATGATCAACACTTCAACTTACCGAATCACCTCCCCTCCAAGAGTGATCAAGTTTTTAAAATATGTAGAAACAAATATTGTTTGTACGGTCACTCTCGAAAGTGGACTAAAGGACAGTTGTGGGCGATCTGAAGTAGTATAAAATAAAATAGAATATAACAATACAAACCTTAAACTGTTACATGTTTTTCATAGATAGGTAAATAAATAAGTGACCCTGACAGGTAGGTAGATAGTTCATGACATAAGCGGAAACGCAATAAATGACAATGAAACGAAGAGTACAATACATTGAAAAAATCTATTTTCAGGAAGAGGTTCATACTTCGACACTATTAAATAAGCGATTGAAGTAAATGACTGAAAAGCAGCATATTTCTAACAGATTCACTTTAAAAATGGTCAATTAATATTAGAGAGTATTTTTCAAAATCCGCTTAAGAACGGAAGAATTGCGTAAAAAAATATACAAAAAAATAAAAGTGAAAATTATTTTATTTCCCACGTAACTGAACGCAGATATGAATAAAAACTAAAATTGGCCAATTGTACCATTTTTGTGCGAAGAATTTTTTCTGAATAAAAACAAAGATGAAGAAGAAAACGAAACCTTTACGTTTTCATAAAATGAAAAATTGGACTATTTTTGGCACTTCCTCATACCTAATATGATGTAATTTTCAAGAAAATTTACGTGGAGAAGTACAATTCAAAAACAGAAAGAGGACACACTTACTCTGAATGGTACCGCAAAAAATAAACAATAATATAACAAGGTACAATCAATAATTCGAAAACATGCAGTCGCCTTAGTTATATGCAGCAAGTTCAAAACGACCTTACTCTTTTGATTGTTCTATTTTGATTCGAAATTCAAGCTCACACACCATGTTACCTCTGATGCCTCCCATTCTTTGGTAGGTACAATAAACTAATTCTCCAATATAATTACATTTTTAGTAAAAAAAAAGAAAAAAAAATTGTTTCATCTTACTACAGTAAATTTATAAAACAAAACGAAAATTTTAATTCATTTTTGAAAACTATAAATAAGTTTTTCGACGATTTTTTACATTTTTTCGGTCAATTGGCGGTTTTAGGTTTACAACTGCGCCTTGCCCAGAATATTTAGCAGCTTTCGCCGAAAAATTAAGATGGTTCAAACAAAACTCAATCCAAATAGAGCAATAGGCATAGATGTTGCTAGAAATAATGGAAATTTGATTAATGGTCAAAACAAATAATACATTATTTTGACTGATCCGTGTTGTCAATTTCCACGAAAATTACCTTCAATAAATACGAAACAAGACCTAAAAACGTAATTCCCTCTTTTTGCAAACAAAAAACAGAAAGTAAATAATAACACGCTTTTACATATTCGTTTTTCAATATTTTCATAACATCAATCTAAGAGCTGAAGGATAACATAAGATTAATCGCAGACTAAGTATGTACCTATATGACGTAGATCTGATCTAAATTACTTCAATAATTTTATCAGCTCCAAAAAACATCGATAACAGTGTTTCAATTAATATAAATGAATAATTTCTTCATTTTAGAAATGAGAAAAAAAACTAACGATTTCGTATTTCTGGCACCTTTAAATTTAACAATAAAAAAACTCTAACATGGCAACAGCTCCGTTAGAAAGAGTAGGTTTTCGAAAAATGTAAAATTAGGGTAAAATTAGGTAGTCTCTAAAAAGTTATTAACAGGTCATAATAAATATTTGTTTTGAATGACGTTCCTCTTGGTCCAAAATTAGGCAATTCATAGACGAAAGAAAAACGAAAATAATGTACGAAAATAATGTTACTGGAAGTACGTTGCGACCGAGCCACACCAAAATTTATAGCAAGTTATAATATATCACAATAAATATTTGTTTTCAATTTCGTAGCTATTGGTTAAAAATTAAAAATTTTATAGCCAAAACAAAAACGAAAATAGCTATACCGGAAATACCGCACAGCCAATCCGCACCAAAATTTATAGCAAGTTATAATATTTGTTACAAATTTCGTAGTTATTGATCAAAAATTGATAATTTTATAGTCAAAACAAGACGAAAATAGCCATACCGGAAGTACCGTACAACCGATGCGCACCAAAATTTATATCAAGTTATAATAAATTATAATGAATTTTTGTTTTAAATTTCGTAGCTATTGATCGAAAATTAAAAATTTTATGGTCAAAACAAAAATTCAAATTGCCATACAGGAAGATTTGGGAATTAAAAAATTATAAAGAGAAACTTGAAAATTATCAGTTCAGAATTTAACTTTTCAGTTGGGAACTTTAACATTTTAATTGAGAATTTTTGATTTTCTCCCAACCCTCCCAAACAAAAACTTTGGTACTGTGGAATACCTTGTTGTGAAAAGATACTCTCACCAAAAGGTAATCAACAGATACTGTGTGTTCTGCCACTTCATATGTAAACATACGGGTCAGCCAAAACCTGGGCAATCAGAGTGGTTTATATACAGGCCTATTTACACATACACAGACACACATATGTAATATTTACGTACATTTGTGTGAGCAGATTGGGGCGTCATTTCTTGTATTGATAAGAAATGGTGGACTTGTTCGTGTATGGAATCATGACATCATCGTCTTTGTTGAGACTGGTCAAAGTTTGATACTTGTACATTAATTGCATGTAGGTGCAAGTAATTACAATCAAATGTAATTTGTGCAATTGGTTTAATGTCATAGGAACGAATATTTGCCAACCTTTTGGCAGTGACTGTCATTGAGAGGTCTGAGCCTTGTCACCTCATTCATTTTTTGCTTGATGTCACAATTTGTATTGACATTTAGGTTATCTTTGTTTGACAATAGAAACACGTTTGCAATATTTGTGTTCCTTATCAAACGTGGGTTTGTTTATTCGTATATTCTTCTTTTTGTATGCATTCCAACGTTTGCTTCTCTCCGGAGTTTCTTTTGACTCCGGGGATTCCAATGTTTGTCGCTTATTTTTGAGCAGGTTTGAATTTTACGTAGGATATTTACTGTTTTGTGAGTAAATTTTAATTCCTCCATGTTAATCACTCACACCTGCGATCAGGATGCAGATTTTTTGTTTTTCTATGGCCTAAAAGCCTGCCTCTTTTTCTAGGGCATAAAGGGGCATCAGGACCATACATTTTTGTTATAACATTGTCCAAAAATTTTCCTGCTTTTTTATTTTTGTTTTTTGTTTGTGAATTGTTTGTTTCACTGTTTTCGACTGGTTCTTCCATTGTTTGTATATTTTTTGGTGAATCTATCTGTGTATATTTTGCATATTTTCTTTCCATTTTCTATATTATCCTATCATCTTTAACCAAAAAGGCAGGTTTCAATCTGTTGATTGAAATAGTTCTTGTTTCACCTGTTTTAGTATCACAAAGTTTTTGTTATCAGGTGATACTACTTTGTAAGGACTGGCATATGGTTTTTCCAACGCGCACCTTATTTTCTCATCTCTAACAAATGCATGCGATGTATTGCGCAAGTGTTTTGAGAAGTAAATCTTGGGCTGGCCATGACAAGCTGCCTGTTTGAGGGAAGTATTGCCATCATTTCTTATGTTTTGTGAGGCATTGGTACCTACACATAATGGGAGACTTTTGTTTGGATGAGCCAATAGCGTTGCATTTGTCAGTGTTTCTTTAATTTTCTCAAAGGCCTGTTCAGCTTCTTCATTCCAATCGAGTGGAGTTCCATCTTTCTTCTTATTTGTTTTTATTAATGCAAACAGCTTACTTTGTTCAGATGTAGCATTCTTCATGCAATGTCTATAGAAATTCACCATCCCTAAGAAATGCCAGAGTTCAGCGACATTTGAGGGTTTTGGGAAATTCAATATTGGTTCGACTTTGGTCTTCAAGGGGGAAATGCCTTCAGTCGAGACTTTTAGCTGAGAAAGTCAATTTTGGTTTGTTTGTATAAACTTTTACCTATGTTGATGGTATGACCAGCAGTGTATATACACTGCATAACAGCTATTACATTCTTCTCATGCTCCTGCTCACATCCTTCTGAGCAAATGCAAATGTCATCCAAATATACACAAGCAAATGGCAGTTTCTGAAATAGTCCATTGATAAATCTTTGGAAAGTTTATGCTGAGTTGCGAAGTCCAAATAGCATTCAAAGGTATTGGAATAGACCAAATGAGGTTATAACCCCTGTCTTTGGTATGTCCTGTTCAGCCAAAAGAAATTGGTGGAATGCTCAGTTAATGCCTATTTTTGTAAACATCATTTTACCCTGTATGTTTTCATTAAAGTCCATGATATTTTGGAAAGGATAACTCTCAGGAACGGTTTTGGAATTTAAGTACTGCGTGTTCTGCCACTTCATATGTAAACATACGGGTCAACCAAAATCTAGGCAAACAATGGCAATTTTGGAGCCAGTCCGGATGTTTTATATATGGGATTATTTAAATGCACACAGACACAAATTTGTAATATTTATGTATGTTTGTGGGAGCAGATCAGTGTGTCATTTCTTGTATTGACAAGAAATGGTGGACTGTTTCGTGTATGAAATCATGACATCATCGTCCTGTTGAGATTGGTCACAGTTTGATACTCATACATTACTTGCATGTATGTGCAAGTAATTACAATCAAACGTAATTCATGTAATTGGTTTAACGTCATAGAGATGAATATTTTCCAACCTTTTGGCAGTGGCTGTTGTTGAGGGGTATGACCCCTCACCTCACAGGAGTAAAGTCATCACAGGTAAGTTACTGTTGTCAATTAAAATCTTTATTGAATGACAGAATGTTTCAGTCTGCCCCAATTAGGTCATGAAATCTTGAATTACAGAATAGTTTCTTTTTCAATTAAGAAAACTTGGAAAATAAGTCAGATATTTGGTGATATTTTGTTGTGTTATTGTCTAGCCCCTGCGTTAGACGGGTACTTCAGCTTGTACAAATATATAGATACACATCTTAAAGTAATTTCGTTCCTCGAAACACTACGGTTGAGGAACGGAACTACTACAATTAGCCCTCCATTACATATATATTCCAAGATCAGTACGTGCACTATGAAATGTGAATGTCTCAATGACGTCACGTCGTTTTTATTTTGATGGACTACAAATTAAAGCAATCTAAGCTTGTAACTATTTTTTTCGAACATCTTCTTGGCAAAGTTACTTCAAAAAGTTTGTGGAGTGGCTAAGTCCCTGTCAGTACGTATATAAAAACCACTGTTCATTTGATTTACACCACAGAAAACTTACTAAAAAATATAATGGCAAGTATTTCGGTTTCTTCTACATTTTTGAGTGGGGGAGCTTTCAGTTACTTAGTCGTACCTCTTTACACTCTGTTAAGTTTAAGAGATAAAAGACAGCTTCACCACTTGACAGATACAAAGGTATATCACTGGCCATTCCAACAGTAATAATACAGAAAAAGTTATAGTATTTGATGGTACATTTGAACACCGGCCTGCGAATAAAAGAAACAATTCAGACAATTTGTGTTTTTTTCGGAAGACTGTGTATAACTGATAAATCATTCTCGATTACTGGCACTTCTTTGTGCTTAACTGAAGAAAATTTTGCACAAATTGGAACAAAATACGTCTGAAAAAATTTTATTTCGACACGCCCGACTAAAGCAACCAAATTTAAAGTACCTACTAATTTATCAATATTTTTACCAAGCACTCATATGCGATTGTTTCAAGGGCCCCGGTAAAATTTCACGCTTTACGCTACAATTGACATCCAAGTGGAAAAAAAAAAATCATATATACGTATACATGAAACAAGAAAAATATTACGTTTCCTTCATCCTACTAGCTGAATACAAATGGTAAATTCATGAGGAAGAGATTTTCCACGAAAAATAAACTGTAATTTCGTTTCTGTTAGCTTCGTAGTCATAATTTAATCTTGTTTGGAGATTCGATATAGATGAATTCACTTCAATGCGTTTCCCAGTTTGATCATGAACTCTCAACAGATTAAGACATATCGACTAAACATCATGAGTAATCGTTCCAAAATAAATGATGAATTAAATAATGAATTTTCGCTAATTGAGCTTACCTTGGCCAATCGAGCTCGCTTAATTAAATCGTTTAATTTTCTAAGGGCAGCATTTCTGGGTAATGATTGTAAATCTTTGAACAAATCTTGCTCTTCATCTTCGAATAATCTGCCAAAATGAACGCATAAATATTAGTGAACAAGTAAAATTATATCTCTACCTAATATGTAACTATAAAGGACATGCTAAATTTTATTAAGGACTTTCAAAGAATCGTACTTTCTGTACTCACTCGCTATGATTTCATAAAATTTGTTAAAAATACAGCGTACTCGCCGAATCATCTCACGAAATTAGAATGCAAAACAAAAATCTACACCAAATAGTGTTATTTTAATTTTTGAGTTACCATACTGTATTAAAATTATGTTTTTCAATTCCAAAAATTTTTGGGGCCGTATCATATGGACGGCTACACAACACACACGATGGTTCATTCACTACGCACAACCTCTTATAGCGGATTTTTCAAACCTGTCATCTATTTTCGTTTGTTTATGAAGATACAAGATAGAAAGAAGCCAGTCAGAGTGACTCCTTCATTTTGACGGAAAACGTCTTTCAAAGAAAAATACCACATAAAAAAAGAAATAGAAAAAATGTGATAGAAAAATGTGACATAAAAAATGTTAACAGTCAAAATTATGACGTTATCATCACTTCCAGATGTTAAAATTTCCAATGCTAAAATTTTCTCAGTCCAAAATTATGACGCCATCAACCTGATTTCAGTTTTTAAAATTTCCAAATCCAAAATGGTGACCGGTGTATTGGGATTTTAAAACAAATAGATGGCGCTACTATCGAT
Organism: Ericerus pela; assembly: GCA_011428145.1. NCBI lineage: Eukaryota > Metazoa > Arthropoda > Insecta > Hemiptera > Coccidae > Ericerus > Ericerus pela. The sequence continues at coordinate 1,244,811 of WOFM01000432.1, forward strand.
TGCTGATTGCTAAGACAAAAGAAATAAGAGTGAAAAAACAATCAAAAAATTTATCAAACCACGTGCAAACTTAATGAGCAGCCATAGTCCTTATCAAATATACAAGTCATTTCATTCCCTGAAAATGTACGTTCATCGAATTTAATTCCATAAATCGCCACCGCAGCAGGAGTGTTCCCTTTAATTCTATATTAATTACATTGCAATTTAAGTTTCAAAAACAATTGTGAGAGAACCGTTACTTTCAGAAAACTGAAATTTTTCAGGGACATTGCCAATTGTTAACTCGATATTCTGTGAAAATTTAATAAAAATCATATGTTCGGTTATGAAGATATTGTCAAAATTATGTCAAATTAAATGATTCAAATAATATGAACTCAATCAATTCTCAAAAACCGGATGCATGATTGAGTTGAAATTTTAATGAATCATTTTGATACGTTCGCTAAAGAATCTGTTAAATTTGGATGAAATTGTATGCTGGGTTTGAAAGATATTGCTGAGATTCTTCAACTAGATTTGAATCACAAAATCCAAATAGAATTTCAGCGATATCTCTCAATCTCAATGTATAATTTCATCCAAATTTTCATAGATTCTCAAGCCAACAAATCAAAATGATTCATTAAAATTTCAACTCAATCTGAGGTTTGATTCTTGAGAATTGATTGAGTTCATATAATTAGAATCATTTAATCTGACACAATTTTGGCAATATCTTCATATAACCAAATGTACGATTTTAATGAAATTTTCACCGAATCTTGACATAACATATGACAATATCTCTGCAAAATTTCAGCTTTCTAAAAGCAACCGTTTTTTCACAATAGTTTTCGAAACATTGATTACAATGGAATTAAATGGAAATTGTAGGAATCAATCTCATAGGGCACTGTGGTGGCAAAATGTGGAAGTAATTGACATGGTACAGAAATTTTAGTGATAGTGAAATGACTTGTATATTCAATAAAGACTTTTTGAACAGCCAATCAGCTATAGGAATAATAAGAACTGATTCTTTCTATTTCAGCTTCACTGAAAATCTGCCAGATGTCAACCACTTTGCTTAAAATTCCCAACTATATTTTCCTCAGACTGCACTTAAAATAAATACATAAATTTATAAAATAAATAAATACACAAATAAATAAAAAAAGAAATAATTTATTTCATATTGATTTGAATATGTTAAAATGTATAGCAATTGGCATTATCTTAGAGGCAGCTGAAGGGGCTGATAACATCATAATTTTAGACTTGGAAATTTGGGGGTATTTTCAGTGGTTTAAAGGGTATCCTGCTGAAGTTTTAGGTATCTATTTATTGCATATTGATATGAATACGTTAAAGATGTTTTCCAGAAATATCGGTAGGTAGTGTCTTCGACATTACCAAATTTTATGTTTTATTTTTTTCTCCAAAGTCAAATAAACCAAATAAATTTTTCATCAAATAAGTACCAAAATATGTTTTTATATAATTAAACCATAGGTATAATCAATGGAATATTTTATTTTCCAACTAATCCAATATATTAATCTAGAATTCCTCAGATACGACGCATGAATAAGTTTGCACTAGAATAATATTTACATATTTCTGAAATAATCATCAAAAAATTAACTTTGAAGATGAAGAATTAATTTCAAAAAAATTAAAAGTTTTATTATTGAAATTTGTGTTAAACTGAAACTATACATTGAGCTTTTTCTGGATACCACTGAGGGTCATTTAGAAAGTAAACAGGACCTCTATGATGATTTGCATTATTGTGAAATGATAAACACCAATTTTTAACGCAGATTTTGAATTTATTATTAGAAATTATTGGCAACCATTAGAAATACCAAAAATTAGACCTTACTTCACTTTTTCTTTTTTTTTGTTCTTTAATTTAGTGTATTTTCCATATAAAATACAACTCACTGAGTGCAATGGCGGGACCTGAGGACAGGAACTTATGGATAAATCACGTATATACTGTATAGGTCACTAAAATTGTTCTGTACACTATCATCATAATAAACGTACAAGCCCGCCGAATTTAATTCGTTTGTCAAAATTATTTCACTAAATTATTTCGCCAATATTTTCCTTTAGATTCGATGCGCATGCGCCACTAGCCACACTGACATGAAAAAATAAATTTTTATTACTTCCGCTGAAACAACAAACTAAAATCTAGGGCCAGCACAAACCAAAGTGCAGTGAAATGGCATCTCATGGTTTGTATATACATTTTTTTCAATTTTTTACTTATTTTGGAAATTTTTAGGAACCCTTAGAGCCTCCGCTTTTTGACCTATGGCAATGAAACTTGAAACAGCATTAGAAGTTTTTATGAGCTACACATCTGTGTTAGAATTTTTGAAATTCATCCATTATTTTTGGAGGGAGGGTTTCTCAAAGTTTTGCAAACCCACTATAATGTCATACCAATATCTTCTATAAATTGAGAAGTTTTAGCCTAAAATTTTTATCGTAGTTACAGAAAATTAAGGAGTGATTTTTTCTTAAATTTGAAAAAAATCGGTCAACTGGTTTTCGAATGGCAGCCATTACAATTGACACTTTTGGAAAATACACACTTACCAACTGCGCGAAAGTGATAATAGTTTTTCTTAATGAGGACCCTTTTTTTATCTTCATATACAAGGCAAGAGGAATTTTTATGAAAATTTGATTGGTCCCATGTTTTCCACGTACGCGCCCAAGTAGGAATTACAGTTTTTCCCTTTGTTTAATTAACGCTCAAAAAGTAAGGAATACTTCTTCAGTCTTATCACAGGTCTAAAAGAGATGAACGAATTCGAAGTATACAGAATGTACGAGTATTATTCCGATAATCGTCATGAATTTTCGCCAAAAAAAATACTCAAAATTCTTAAATTATTTACAAATATGGATGACGAAATTTAATTTTTCTAACAATTAAATAAAGTAATTATTCTTGATGATTTAAAACACGGACAAAGGAATTTCTTTTCATGGCACTTATAGGCAAGAGGTTTTTAGATCGACGATAGCCGCCGAACATATTTTCCGGAGAAAATTATCAGCACAAGTACATCTTTTAACATCACAAGTAATAGCAATGATGTTTTTATTACCAAATATAATCGTGCAAATAATAACTTTTCAAATTTATTTTTACCGGAAGTATTTATTTTTGGTCAACCTGCTTAGAGCTATGAACATTTAAGTGAGTGATAACGGAGCCGCATGTTAGAAAAGTTTGGGAACCTCTGGAGTAGGTATTCGGCATTCTAGGGTCATCCAATAAATTAAAAATAGCATCAACAGAAAATCATTGATTTATGGGAAATGACATCACCAACCACAGCGATTAATACTGACTGCTTTAAAAATCGAATCAGAAAATAATGTATTTGGTAGTTTTAAAATTTAAAAATTACCACAAAAAATTGAAAACCAAAAAAAAATTCAAAATTTCAAATCAAAAGACATTTAATGATGAACAACGTTTTCCGCAAAACTAGACTTGAAAATTAGTGGCGATTTGATAGCGATCACGGGCGGAAAAAAGATTTCTTCAAAGGGGGCAAAAAATATCTGACAACACAAGTATTAGATATAATGGAGGATGTACACCCATCTAAACGCTGCAACGAGAAACGGCACCACTTTTGAAATTATTGTCCTAATCCTACGGTACCAAACTCGAATTTTCTTTCCCCTAATTCGGGCTCAACGGCAACAGAACAAACCATTTCATACGCAATGATGCTGACCCGGTGGTTGATGTTACACCTGCCTCGAAACGAAGATTTGGTGAAAAGATCAAATCTAATACTGCCATGCGAACTGCTCGAACTTCAATAGAAAAATTTAAATAATACAATAAGCGAGTTACAGTAACGCGGCCACAAAACCATTACAACTGAACTAAGCCCATACTTATTACAAGAGGGTGATGTTCCCGTTGTTCAATTCACTAATTTATTTTATTATATCATGAATTTCGTTTTGAAAAACAGAAATTATATTTTTAAACTCTAGAAATCTTACAAATTATTCCCTCACCTGGTTAAAAATTTTTTGATTCCATCCATAAAATAGTACATGGAAAAATGACACACTTATAGAACACAGTCTTTGGAATGCAAATTAATTTCGGCCAAATACTTGCGAAAAAATTTTTTTTAAATTACGCTTATTTTGCAAGAGAACCAGTCCTTCATCTGAAGCATCCAGCACACTTGACAAGCAAAAAGTCTACCAAATCTTACTAAAAAAGGCGTTTAAACAGGGCAGTAGAAAGAAAATTTATAAAAAATTGAGAATTACATCTTCATTCAGTTCTGTATCCAGAATTTACTTGTAGGACTGCGAGTGAAGAATTTTTTTACAGGTTTTTACTACTCATTTTTTACCTTTTTTTTTTTAAAACGTCGGGCCACGAAAAAATCCTGACCCGGAGAAATCCATTCTTTCTCATTTTGGTTACGCTTCCGGGTAAAAAAGTAAAAGCACATTTACATGCTCAAAAAAAATTACGCACACTCAAGGTTTGTGTAGTGGGGGATTCTCTCTGAAAGATCGACTGTGACGTTTGCGGCGTTAAATATGTTTAACTATGTGGACAAACAAACGAGATAAAAGCATAATAAGTATATAGCAGTCTTCAAATTTGCTTAAAATACCTGATTGTAATTCTCTTTGAAAAACATTTGCCTTTTCATTAGACATACCAAATTAAAAAGGAAACTAAGGAATAAAATGAGACGAAGAACAACAATTTTGAGCCCTCAGAAGCCGAGATAATAAAAAAAAATAGTCTCAATTTCACTGTTTTTGAGCGTTTTCATTGGTTGATTGCTATTTGCTGTTGATTGTTTGTCTACACAGTTGAACTCTTTTTCCGAGGCTCCACCCGTACTGTGAGGTCAAAAGTAAAAAACCCCACAGACTTGAAAGAGCAAACGTGGTGTAAACAAAACTGAGCAAAAGTTAAATCAACATCGTTTGATATTGTACTCAAGCTTAACGCAAGTAAACTTCAGGACGCAAATCCACCGCAATGGTAATCATCTTCTTAAGCTGCGTCGAAGTTTTCAACTCAACAGACAGGCAGAATATTACTTCAAAGCTTCATCTCTCGTTTAAGTAATTTAGGGAATGTCGTACTTCTCGAGACGATAAATAAAAAATGGATCGCCCCAACCACAAATCCGTGATAAATTACGTACCTTCTGTTAACGTCGTATCGTAAAGGTTGATCCCAAAACGATCCGATATAAACACGAGCCACTTCGGGAGTCTGCAGTACTTTACCCAACGACCACATAAGAGCACCATATACACGCATCAGTTGCTGATGATCAACCATATCTGCTTTATTTAGAACAATACGGATTTTATCATCGTGTCCTCTGAGTGCTTCTATCGATCTTCTGAACTCATCGGAAATATCTAATTTGTGCGCATCGAATAACAATATAATACGGTCGACTCTTTCAGCAAACCACTCAAGCACACCGGTGAAATCGTATCCTCTGTCTACTCGTTGTTTTTCTCCGGACAGAATTCCAGGAGTATCAACAATTGAAATACCCTTCAGCACAGGGGAATCAACAAGTGAACACTGTAATCGGTTTAGAAATGAATTTCCAAATTTCGACAAGGGTCTAAATTGTTTTTTAGGATCTACGACCAAAGCGTTTCCCGGGATAACGCCTTCTTTATCACCGTGCATAACAGCTATGAATCTGTCTGTGGTAGGTTCTGGACCGATTCTTATGCCGGGAAAGTCTCGCTCGAGAAGATACTTGATGAATGTAGTTTTTCCGGTCGAATACTGACCCACCAGAAGAATCATTGGTTTAGCATCGAAATCTGGATCATCCAACGATGGAGAGTGAAAGTCATGGAAATGATAAGCATTTTCAAGAGGTAACAACTTCTCCCTGTAAATCGATTTTAAACCCTCTAGAACACTATCAAATTGATTTAAGGGGTCTTTACTTTCGTTTTTATTGATCCAGCTGAACATGGTGCTCTACAGGTGATACTTGATATTACTCAAGTGCACTATATCGAAACTTAAAATTAAAGCTTTTAGGGTTCACTTAACTTCCACCACATTACACAAGAGAAAACATATATTATTTTCTATAATTCACTTCACCAACGATGATCCGCAACACGAACAGCTCAATCAAATTTTACTAACAGATTAACATAAAAATTCAGATGCAACCCAATAAATACTCGATTTACAAGTCACGTCATTCCAACAAATAACATAGTATGCCAACGCTAACAAAATTACTAAAATTCAGCCCATACTGCATAGAGGCAGTGGATTAAAAATATGATAACGTGTTGTTCTAATTGATCCTAAAACTACAAACCTGCCTTTCTTGTGATATCTAGTTCGATAGTCACACTTTGTTGGAGTCACGCGAAAGGAAATTTTTTCAGCAGGGTTCCATATTATGACGTCATGATTGAAGTTCAAACGGAGTTTAAACATTTTGTTGATACGAAATCCCACCTCATCTCATTCATCATCATCATCTCATTCTATATATATATGTCACACGTACACTCTCGTCACGAAGTGCTTCCCCTACCATTCTTGATCCGCTATCGCTGTTGCTTCGCCATTTCGTACTTATTCATATTTTATTTCCAAATGTAAATTTAGTCTGCTAATAAATTCTATCGTGAATACTTCTCTCTTACTCTTTTTCGTTCCTCGCCATCACCGCCTCACATCATGGTAGCTATCGCTGCGGTTGAATTGTAAGAGAAGAATAATATTAAAAGTATGAAAATAGCAGACTGATTTTTTTGAAATTGATTCATTGTTGTGTTGAAATTTATATTTTTTGAAGTGAAAATACACTAAAAATACGTTTAAATCAAGAATATTAAAACTCAAATTTTTTATATTATATTTTTTTCGAAGTCGAAAAAAATAAAAACGTAACCAAAAATCAGTTCCTGATCCAATAACGGCCGACCCTGGAAGTCAACGAACTACAATCCAGAAAGGACCGCCAACGATACAGAGAACCACCTGAGGAAATCTTCTGCTCCCGTCTTCAAGAAATCTTCCATAGATCTCAACTACGAAGACCACAAATTTTTGGGCCAACCTTATACAAAATTCAGCGAAGACAACAACGGTGACATTGGGATAAAGAAAACACAAGTTCACACAACAACGGATCGACGAGAAAAAATTAAATATTTTAAGGTAATATAGATGTAGTTAAATTATTTTTTACGTATTTTTTTAAATTGAAAATTTGAGGTAGAGATATAAATTTTTTTTGTCCCCATTTAATAATATATGTTAAATTTAGTAAACGTATTAGAAAGCAAAATAGGTGAATATAGTATTGAGAAAGAGGAGTTGCAAGAATTGTTGAAAAAGTTTGAAGGGGAAAAAGTTGTAGATTTGAAAATAGAGAAATATAATCCTCCTTATTATACGTATTTTACAGGTGAAATAGTACTAGAGTCATTTACAATCGACATCTCAGGCAGAATAGAAGAAATTAGTACATTTAAATATATTAAAATAACTGATTCAACACCAAATTACTTTTCCAATAGAATATATAGTTCGTTAGAATCAGAAAAGAAATTCATAAATAGATTCTTGAAATAATAATACCATAAAAATTTAAAAGAATTTAAAAAAACTGGATAAAAAAGAAAAAGTGCCAGAAAATAAAAATATTGAATCTGAAAAACATCAAATAGTAAAAAAGATCGACAAAGAAAAAGAAGAAAGTAAAAAATTTCTACCCATCACGAATATTGAAGATAGCCTATTAGGATATAAAAAAATTGAAGAAAGTATGTCGAGTGTTAATGAAATTAAACCGATTCAAGCTCCATTGGGAAAAGTGTTTAATGGAAAATATTATTTACACTGGAGACGTATGATTGTTTCGGCAATTAGGGGTGCTGGTTATTATGATATTTTTGGAGAACATGAATTTTTAGAATCTTATATATCCCATATTAATGATTTGAATTTTAGGCCAAATAAAGAAATGATAAATTATTGTAAAATGCAAGACAATGCCAAAGCATTTGTCTTAGAAAGAGTTTCGAATGATATTACAAAACAAATAAGAGATTGTAACACGGCCATAATGATGTTAAAAAAATTAGACAATATATACGGCACAAAAACATCAGTTACAGCAAACATGGCTAAATCAAAATGGATGGAATTTAGATTTCAACCTGGGGGAAATATGAGGGGATTCCTAAAAAAATGGGACGAGCTTGTTACGGATGTAAGAGATAGTGGAAAAGAAGTGAAAGAAGAGGAAGAATTAGAGAATTTACAACTTGCACTATGTTACGAACAAGCATTAGCAAAAATGCAGTTTGAAAATATGCCCCCTAACGAAAAAAATATCGACAATTTTAAACGAATTCTAAGGGAAGATGCTGATCAAAAATTCAGAGATCAGACATTAAAGAAACAAAATAATAATAATCATAGTAACAACTCTAATAATTATCGTAATAATGGAAATGGCAATAATAATAATAACTATAGAGGTCGTAATAATAATTACCGTGGAAGGAACAATTACAGAGGAAATAATTTTAATAACTACAGAGGCAACAATCGAAATCAAAATACTAATAGTAATGCAAATGGAAATGAATCAAATCATAATAATGGTAATGGTAATAATTCAAATAGTAATACAAATGGAAACTATAGGGGCAATAATTATAGGAATAATGGAAATTACCGTGGAAATAATTATAGGGGTAATAATAGAAATTACAATAATAGTAACCCCAAATGTTATAAATGTGGTCAAAATGGGCACATTGCTCAAAATTGTGGCAATAATAGTAATATCCAACAAAATAGTAGTAATAATAATTCGAATACAAATCAAAATAATTATCCACCAAAATCAGGCCAAAATAATAATGTTCAAAACAAAAAAGAAAGTCCCGAACAGCAGGTAAAAATGTCATGTATGGTTAGAAAACATTTAGATAATTCGAATGAATGGTTATTAAATAAATTAATTAAAAATGGTGAAATGGATGAAAGTTATACGCAACTCGAAAATAAAGCAATTTTGGATGGAGCTGCGGAGGTGCATTTAACAGCCGATATAAACAAACTTGAAAATATTAAAAAATTTGTCACTCCTGTAAAATTGCAATGTGCGGGGAAAAACGCTTTCTTATATGCCACTCACACGGGTCAAATGACAATAAAAATTGAAAATTCCAATAAAGTACAATCATTAATTCAACTAAATGATGTACATTACGTACCTGATCTAAATACAGACATAATTAGTGCAATAAAAATAACGAATACGGGTACAGTAAATATCGATCAGCAAAAAAATTGTGCTAATATATATTTTATAGAAAATGGAGAAACTCTAATAACTGCCCCAAAAGAAAATGGAATATTTTATATCCACTATAATATTGAAAATAAAAATATCCAAATAAAAAAAAAAAATGATGAATACATCAATAAAGAGTCAGAAAACGCCACACAAATATGTCCCGTAACCCAAGAAAATGAGGATGAATGGGAGGATTTTTCAATAGAGTTGGAAATACAAGAAGACGACGAAGACCCACAAGATAATAAAAATCGAGATCCATTTGAGGGGGGTGAAAATAATAATAATATTGTCGAGGAAGAAGATATACCAAATGATGAAAAATCTAATATAAATGATAATACTGATGGTATAAATGAGACTTCAAATAATAATAATATAATAAATAAAAAAATGATTATTCACAGAAGGCTGGGTCATCTTAATGCACGCTATATCCAAAAATTAAAAAACTTATCTGTTGGAATTCCGGAAAATATGAATTTTAGAGACGATGATTTCAAAAACTGCCAAATATGTTGCATTGCAAATAATACGAGATTAGGGCATAATGGTATGAGAACAAAACCCTCCAGAAAATTAGAGATAACATCTTCCGATATCATGGGTCCATTTACACCATCGATCGCAAACCAAAAATATATACTAACCTTCATCGATCATTACTCAAAATACACATTTGTCATGCCCATAACAGCAAAAAATCAAGTGGCAACGGAATTTAGAAATATAATAGCGTCCATGAAAAATAAATTCCCAAATTTCCCTATAGGAACCATTAGATGTGACAACGCGAAAGAGTATACGGATGCAAAAATAGTAAGTTATTGTCAGGATAATGGAATAACAATGGATTACGTAGTTCCTTATTCTCCAGAGTTGAATGGTGTAGCTGAAAGGCAGAACCAGACACTTATGAGAAGAGTAAGAGCTATGCTCATTGATGCCAACCTAGACATTAAATACTGGTCATATGCAATTGTCACATCAGCATATTTACTAAATCGATCACCGACAAAAGCAAACGTGGACTTTAAAACCCCGTATGAACTATTTTATGGCATAAAACCCAACTTAAAAAATTTAAAAGTATTTGGTTCTCTAACATATCGTCACATTCCTTTAGAAGTACGTAAACAAAATGCAACTAAGGCAAAGTCGAAATCGAAAAATAAAATTGATCCAAAGTTGGCACCAAGAGCTGAAAAAAGCATAATGATGGGATACACGAATACAGGATATTGCCTTAGAGACCCTTTTGAAACAAAATCGTATATTGCATGTGACGTAAGGGTAGATGAGTCTCAAAACATAAAATCTCTAGAAACATCCAACAGAAAGTTAATAATTAAACCAGCGAATTATGAACAGGATTTAGGCATCATAAACCCAATAATAATGAATATTATTGTCAATTATAATAAGACATACATAGAAGATTGCGTGCCAAAAACCTTTAATGAAATTAACACTAATCCTTTTAGAAAAGAATGGGTAAATGCAATAAATGATGAATATAACTCATTGAATGACATGAATGTTTGGGAAATTGTGGATTATGATAGGCAAAAATTAATAGATACAAGGTGGATATTTACGATTAAATATGATGAATACGGAAATCCTAAACCCAAGGCCAGACTAGTAGCAAGAGGATTCAAAGATAGAACAGAATATAACATTACAGAAACTCATGGGCCTGTCGCATCAATTAGTACGATTAGATGGTTACTCTCTGTGTTAATAAATTAAAACTGATTCTTGTGCAATATGATGTCAAGACGGCTTACTTAAATTCCCCAATAATAAAGCCAATTTATGTTAAAAAACCAGAGGGAATAAACATCAATTCAAATCAAGTCCTTGAATTAAAGAAATCAATATACGGACTGAAAACATCAAGTAAATCTTGGTACGATTTACTTGACTATAAAATTAAGGAAATGGGTTTCATAAGAACAAAAGCTGATAGATGCTTATATCTAAAAACTAACGACAATGAAAAAACATATTTTTTAAGCTACGTAGATGATATACTGATAGCTTCAAATTCGCAAATAGCAATTTCAAAAATAAATGAACAACTCGAAAAATCTTTTACTATCACAATAATTAATAACCCAAAATTTTTTGTAGGATTAGAAATTGAAAGAAACATAGAAAATAAAACAATAATACTGTCTCAATATAAGCATATAGAAAAAATGATTAAAAAATTTGGCATTTCTGAAATAAAAAAGACAAATACTCCAATGGAAACTGCATTGAAAATCGAAAAAATTGAAAACGGAAGGGATGATACAGAGTATAGATCAATGATTGGTGGATTATTATACCTAGCCAGGCTAACAAGACCTGATATATTATTTCCTGTAAATTTTTTCTCGCATTACCAGAACAACTCAAATGACACCCTAAAAAATTACGTAAGAAGAATATTTAGATATGTCAGTTCCACAAAGAATTATAATATTACGTATAAATCTGAGGGAGACGGAATACAAGCATATATTGACGCTTCGTATGCCCTCAAGTAGACGAAAATAATATCGAATTAAGTAATTTACAGAAAGGAAAATCAATTACTGGTTTTATGATTTTTGCAAACGGGGATTTGATAGAGTGGAATTGTTCAAAACAAACAATCCATGCTTCGTCCAGTACCGCTGCAGAAATCATAGCCGTATTTGACACTCTCGATATAATTAAGGTGATTCAATATATGAATTTTGAAATTTTTGGAGAAAAAATAGTCGTGGACATAATGGAGGATAATATATCGACTCAAAAAATTTGCTCTGGGGGTAGTCAGAAAAAATCGCGAGCACTTATGATAAAATGTTACTCGATACTAGAGGCTATGGAAGAAAAAATAATTCATTTTAGATCTGTTAATTCTGAAAATCAACTCGCAGATTTACTCACAAAATCGTTGGATAGAACAAAATTCGAAAATTTAATTGTAAAAATTCTGGAAAACACGAATCTATACACATAATACAAAATACATTTATTATGAAAGAAAATACCCGTCCAAAAAAAGTCAAGTCGTACCAAGTCAAAATCCCAAAGTCGAAACTTGAAGAATATTGTACAAGAAACAGTACTCTTATATTGTCCATAAATAATATAATGAAAAATTAAACTTGAAAATACTTGTCGAAAATAAATAGCTGAACTTTCGGTAAATTCAACAATGAAAATAAAATTAAAATTGAACAGGCAAAAACCCTACAAACGTAAATAATAGAAATAGCATGCAACTCTCGACAAGCGTGTGAAAATACACGACAAAATTCCCACACAAAAATATGAAAGGAAAGTCTTAACAATAAACGAGAGATAAAAACCAATTACACGACCTCAATATAGATAAACTAAATAGCTTGCCTTATCCAAAAATAAACATGTCGAACGTCACCTCTGATACAAAAGAAATACGTAGAAGATAAAGCTAACGGACATCATATATTATCGCTTCATATTATTGCATGCCAGGTACAGATAATAATTGTAAAACGTAACGTTTCTGATAAACGATCGTATACCTTAAAAATCTTTTGTTAATTTTATTTCCTTGTGATTATTTTTTTCTCATTATGTACTCGTAAATGTTCGAGAATATATTCGAACACACTTATTAATGAATCATGTATTAGTCATTTATGTATACAAAAACTTTTTGCATGTTACCATTTTTTAAATTTTTTATTTTTTTTTATTTATTGCAGATACCATATACTATTATATACATCACATATTAATGTTCCATAATCATTGCATGTTACCATATTTATGTATTTAGCTATTATTTATTTATATTTAATTATTTATTTTATTTATTTTTCGAAGCACAGCGGACAAAATTTTTTTTGAAACTAAAGTTAACCTAAAAATATAATGTGAATTTTTTTTTTGAAATTTTTTATTATTCATATAACATTTATGTACTTAATATTTTTTTTGAAATAATAATAATTCGTTCACTTTCAGCGTAGAACATGATGAAGAACTCGATCGGTAATATTTCAGGGGGGTGTTGATACGAAATCTCACCTCATCTCATTCATCATCATCATCACGTCATTCTATATATATATGTCACACGTACACTCTTGTCACGAAGTGCTTCCCCTACCATTCTCAATCCGCTATCGCTGTTGCTTCGCCATTTCGTACTTATTCATATTTTATTTCCAAATGTAAATTTAGTCTGCTAATAAATTCTATCGTGAATACTTCTCTCTTACTCTTTTTTGTTCCTCGTCATCACCGCCTCACATCACATTTTACAAGTCCTTATCAGTGAGTATCAATTTCTTTAATTAATTAATTCATTAAATTTCACACTTTAGTTTTTTGAATAAATTGTTGCTTTTCCAGTAATTAAATTTTATATCACCAACTGTTGGGAAATATGAATTTGATTAGTGCTCCTCCTGATGATTATCATTGAAAACAAGAAAAAATTAGGGGAAATTCAAGATTATCGAGAGGAATTTTAGGAGAATTATTTGAGGTGGAAACCTGAAAATTTTGAGAGACATTGAAGTATGTTAGTTGAGGATTCTGTGAATATTTGTGGAGATATTCCAACTCACTCCACCTCACCCTTTTAGTCCAACATTCATAATAATAAAATTATAACAAAATAATTCTATTTGCGTTTAGTGTTGTTCTACACTCCACCTACACTCGCTCACTAACTGTTAGCGCTACTATTTTCGACAACGTAAACTAACACTTTCAGGTTGTGTGAACAAACACGACTTTTTTCGTCTGTTCACCCGAGAACGCTGAAACTCGTTTCCCACTCAAACTGTAATCTCGTAATGGAGGGAGATTGTTCATCTTCCTCAAACTTATAATTTGTATCTTCAATCATTGCATTAAAGTATCTCTAACTAACTTGTTCCTTTCCTTGGATTTCAACCTCACTTCATGGTAGCAGAGCTGCGATTCCTGAATAGTTAGTACAGAGTGATACTTAATCTTTCAATTAATTTTTTTTCTATAGTATCCAAAAGTTTAAGGAACTATAAGCTTTTATTTTCGTTAAAAGTTGTTTTCTTTAAGAAATATATTTTGATTCAAGAGTTGTTAACTCAAGTGAATTTTTTTTCCGTTTAATTTTTCGAAAAGTTCATCAAAAATTATTCGAAGTTTATTTAAATCATATTGGGGACAAATTAATTTA